>JAPJBO010000645.1:0-132432 GCA_030068145.1 Diplonema papillatum
CCCCGGGAGTCGCTCATCAAAACGAACGAACTCGTTGGACGGAGTGGAAGACGCAGGAGCCGGCAGCTCGTTTCCGACTTCGAAAGGGCGGGGGATAGGCGGAGGAACCCGCAGGGGCATCGAATTTAGTAGTTTCCGGCGATGTTTCCTCTCCTGTCGTTGACGACAGGAGAGGAAGAAAGGAAGTCTAGCAGGTGCCGAGAGCCCAGGCCAGCAAGGACGCTGTCCGAAGACGCCGACACTTCGCTGACGATGCCGCGTGTCACCTCCTCAACTCATTCCTATCCTGGTCGATCCGAGCAAAAAGAGGCAGCCGGAAAGCCGTCTCGCCACAGAAGCTTGGACGAATAGGTCGAGACGTCTCAACCATAAGCGCCACCGACGAGACGGTGTCTTCCGTGGTATGGGTGCAAGTAAGCACACAATGCCGCACTAGCAATTGGCGTCTCTGCACGGAAGACCGCGAATAGGACAGGCAAAGCTGCCGCCGGACTTATCAAGTGAGAGTCGTGGTCCCTGCTGCACAAAACATGACAGAGTGCAGGCGGGCGCAAAACGAAGCCTTCAGAAAGCCGGTCCATCCCCTCCGGATAGACCATGGATATCACGTCGACAGCGGCAGGCAATTCCATGCAATTCCAGGGGGTGAACCGGCGTACACAGTCCACTGGCGAGGAGAAAATAGGGTGGAAGTCGCACGAGCGTGTGGCCGCCTGCCTCCCGCTGCGTACAGACTTGCCTGATCCGCGCAAAAGAAGGCAGGGCGGCAGTGCCGGCAGCTGTGCAGCTGTATCGCAATGCAGTTACGGCAAACAGTATAATTATCAACGGAAGACTGCAGGGCTGAACAAGTTGGTCGAAAGATGAACGTGAACCGCAACCTCAGGCCACGACGGCAAATAGTGGCACGCCGCTGTGCGATACAAAAAAGGACTTATGTGCCATACTTCGCCGACTAAAGGAGCAAGCAGCTGCATTGCAGCTCTTGGCAAATATAATGTTGAGTGTGATCGTCAACCGAGGTACCGCGAGTTGGACAGAATTCTCCATCGAGTTCTTATTCCTGCATAGATAGGCCAATGCAACAATCCACAATTGATTCGAGGTAAACAAATCTTACCGTCAAGGCGTACAGTGCCACCATCAGGTGAGACGCGCAGTCGGACGCTGTGAACAGATCTAATGGAGCATGGTCCGCGCGTCAGGCGTAGCGAGTCGTGCCTTTGCGTGGAAAGCTCGCACTTGTAGGCAAGGCAAGCGGCCTCGGTCTTGATGTAGAAGGGTTGCAAGGGTTTAGGCACCAGCTCGTGCATTTTCACGCTGCTATAGTTTGGATGGGTTCATCGCACTGGGTCGCTAGCACCTATTCTAGCTCTTTGGTGCGCCCTGTTTGCAGGCCAAATCACACGATCCTACTCCCTGCTCCCGCCCTACCTCTCGCTCTCACTGGTTGTCGCCAAACGAAAAACCAGTTTCGGGCCAGTTCGAAAACGGTAGCACTTTTTTGCTGCGCAAGTAGTAAGCGTTTACAGCCCTACAATCGAGGGTTTTGTGCCGAACCCCGCTGAAGGAGACCGATCATCGCCCCACTCAAACCCAACCCCGCAAGGCGCGGGTCTGGTGCGAGGTGGCTAGTGTGGTGTCGAACCCTCGCGAGCACTGCAAACTCAAGCAGTCTCGCCTTACCTTTGCATCCCGAGAAAAAAACCTACAACTTCCCCCGTACGACGTTGTCCTCAGGCACAAGCGGATTCTTCGACTGTCAAGCACTGCACCCGTCACTACCACCCACTCCAACCACCTGGGCTTCGCGACTGTGCATCCCCCAGCATGCTGAACCACACGACTATGTCGCAGGCACGCAATAAGAGCATAAACACTAAAACATGGACGCGTACGAGGTCGTCAAGACCATCGGGCATGGCAGCTTCGGCAAGGTCGCGAAGATCATTCGCAAAAAGGACAACAAGATTTTTGTATGGAAAGAGCTTGACTTCGGTGTGTTTCTTTTCTTTTTTTAATAGTACATCTGTACTGACGGGAACATTTCCGGAACAACGGTTGCACATGAAGAGAAAACGAAGCCAACGAAAAAGTGCTAATACAGGAACCCCCCCCCCCCTACCCTAAAGACGCGAAGAACAAGAAACTTTTGCCTCATCATTTTCATCACCTTTGGTCAGTTGATGCTGATCGTCCGTTGCTTCGTTTATCAGTGCAAGCCCCAACTCCGGAAATGTTCATGTGACTTACAGCGGTGAACCTGAACCACACTTGCAGTGAAAACCCAAGGCTGGCAGCTCGCCACCTTCCCCGCTCCCACCAACTCTCGAAGGATGGCCGCACCCTCCGAATAACAGCTTGGCGTTTTCACTGTCTAGCCGTAAACCCGCACACACCACACACACACACACACACACACACACACGCAGGTCGCATGACGGACAAAGAAAAGCAGCTGATTGTGTCGGAAGTGAATATTCTGCGCGGGTTCAAGCATCCGTACATCGTCCGCTACTACGACCGCATTATCGACCAGAGTGCATACAAGATTTACATCATCATGGAACACTGCGGCAATGGCGATCTGTCGGCGCTCATCCGGAAGAATAAGCAGGCAGGCGTCGTGCCTGAGGAGCGCCACGTGTGGCGCGTCGCCCTGCAGCTCTGTCTGGCCCTCGAGCAGTGCCACACCCGAAAGGAGGGCAAGATCCTCCACCGAGACATCAAACCCGCGAACATCCTGCTGGACCGCGACAACAACGTCCGGTTGGGCGACTTCGGGCTTGCCCGCGTGTTGAGCGACCAGTCCGTTCTGGCGCACTCGAATGTCGGGACGCCGTACTACATGTCCCCTGAGCAAATCAGGGATCAGGCCTACGACGAGCGCAGCGACATGTGGGGCGTCGGCTGCGTCCTGTACGAATACAGCCAGAACCGCCCCCCGTTCGAAGCCACGAACCAGCTGCAGCTCGCCCGGAAGATAGAGTCCGGGAGCTACCGCGAAATTGTCGGGTACTCGGAGGAGTTGGTGGACGTGATCGCGCTGTGCCTGACGGCGGACCCCGCGCAGCGCCCGTCGGTCGAGCAGCTGCTGGCGCTGCCGTCGCTGAGCTTCCGGCTGCGGGAGAAGAAGCTGTCGAACCACTGGCTCGAGCTGAAGAGGAAGGAAGACGAGCTTGCGGCCCGCGAAGAGGGCGTCGCCGCCCGCGAGGAGCAGGCCAGCGCCCACGAGTACGCCTTGCGGGCCCGCGAGGCGGAGGCAGCGTCGCTGCTGGCCGAGCTCAGGGCCCGGGAACGGCTGCTGGAGCAGCGGGAGGAAGCCCTGCTGGGCCGCCCCTGCGACCGCGCCGCCGGCGGCGCCGAGCCCGCGTCCCCCGACGCCGACGACGACGCTGTCATCACCATCACGCCCGTCGCAACCCCTGACCGCCACCGCACCCGCGATGCCACACCCGAGTCGGATCGTCTGCCTCCCCACACCGTCACTCCTCCCAGCCGCTACAGCTCCGGCAGCTCCAGCAAACCGTACTCCTCCCAAGGCACCCCCTCCATGCAGTATCCGGTATGACATCCCCATTTTCTCCCGTGTGTTTTAAAGTCTACTGAGGCCGCGGGGGCGATGCAGCTTCCCAATTAATGGTAGGTGGCTTCGGCGACAGCAAAAGAAGTAGCTGCATCACCTTGTTGCTGCATCGACCTATTTCTACTCCTGTCTGTGGTTCAACAGCACCCTGCTCAACAGGGTATTTTGTCGCTGGCAGTTTCAAGTCCGTTCCCTTGACTCCTGCGTTGCTATATTGTTGCTAGATTAGGCCTCGGTTATGCGATAGTCAGGCATGAGGCTCCATTCTTCCCTACTCAGGTCGGCGGACAGTACGGCCTTAACATGAATTTATGATACCCCCACCCCCCCATCGTCGCAGTTCGCCAGTTATTTGCCGAATGCCGAGAGCTTGGATTGATTTGCCTGTGCGCTCGTAGCATGAATGGTGGCGAGCCCCAAACCAGACTCACACCGCTGCCCTAAAATATTATGCAGATGCTCAGCTTTCGCGATGATGATAGTCCTCTTCATGTGTCGTGATTCCAAAGGGACCCACATCTCCATCGGCATTGCGCCCTTGGGTCCTGAAGGCTGCACAAACCCCCGGTCGGGAACACAAGAAAGCAGGAATCCCGGATTCTCACGCGAACTTAAGCAACTGAAGTAATCCAGCAAAAATACGATACGAGCTGCATGGCAACCCCTGCTCAACATGCATGCGCGTGGGGGGCCCAAGACTAAATTCAAAGCGAATTTCTTCTTGGTGTCGGTCGCAGCACTTACAAACATGGCTAGCCGTATTTAAGCATACCTACTACCCACATACCACCCGCCTCACAGCCTCAATGGTCAACCGGAGACCCTAAAACACCGAACCTCTAAACCACAATAAACGCTAAAAAGCGTACCATCCCCACACATATACCGCACACACACCCGCAGAAGAACTTTGCGATGTCGCCGAAGTCGCCCGGATCGCCTGGGTACCAGCAGATTTTCCTGCAGCAGAAAGAGCAGCTCGGCTCGAGCCCCCGCGCGAAACGAGAGGAGTACGCCGCGCCACCAGGCTCGACGCAGCGTCAGCAAGACGCGCCCGAGTACCTGAGTCCGTCGAGCGCTGGCCAAGGACAAGGGTATTCAGCCGCAGACCACGCCCCGCACGACTGCCCGCACACGCCCCACCGCCAGACGTGCCGAGCGGACCTGTACCGGGACTTCAGCCCCCACACCCCAACGCGGTTACCGTCACGCCAACCACCTCAGCCCACCCCCGCTAATTTCTGTTCCCGCGTCTCTCAACAGTCTTCTGTCGGCACACCCACGTACACCCGCGTCCGATCGGGCACCTACCAATCAAAACCCATATTTGCATGACCTGACGACACCGATCTACGGGGAAAGCGGAGACACCAGCTGAAGCAGCCTTGCCCATACGCGAAGTCGGAATAGCTCTCCACAGCACTTCTGCCCTGTGCGCGTGGGTGTATGCCCAGTGGCAGAGAGCAGGAGGGGGGGTGGGACACCCTGCGAAGAAGCCCACACCCCCCTCCCGCTCCTCTGCATCCCCCTCGCCAGGAAGCCGCACAAAAGGACGATGCAAGAACACAACACAAAGCAAAGTGTGAGAAGAAAGAAAAAGAACGCCGTCACAGGCAACTGACTGCGCGAGTATCGCCGGAGCACACAAAGACAAAAAAAACATTGCTGTGTCTTTCAAGCCACGTGCATTGCAGTGTTTGAGGAAGGACCCTCTCGTCATGATCAATAAAATTGCCTACATCCAAAGGATTTGGGCTGTGCAGTCAACGAAAAAAAAAACTCTAGTTTTCCTTTCTTCTTTTCCTCCTACTCTAGCGGTGTACGGTTGGTTTTTTTTTTCTCTCCTCCGCGCTGAGTCCGCTCTCTCTATTTCCTGCAAGCGGAGAAAAAGCGGCCTCGCCCCCCCACCCTCTCACGCGGGTCTTTTTGAAGACACGCTGTGATACTCCACTCAGAGCAAGAGCCGATGCGACACGGGCAATCGAGCTAAGGCTCAGAAGGCGTCTTTTTTTTCTTGAAAGTATGCTAGGGGAATAGTTGACTAGACCTCTTGAGTTTGTGCTAACCACGATTTGGGGAGTCGGGAGAACCTACAAAGCCAAAAGCAGGACCGACCCCCGTTTGTGCGAAAAAGCGAAGAATAAAAAACACCTTCTTTTTTCCATCTGTCTTTGTCAAGGCAACTCAACTATTCTTCCGATTAACCCCTGCTTTGTTGCCTGAAAGAGATTAAAAAAGGCAACAGCAAAATATTTGCTCAGCAAAGAA
Source organism: Diplonema papillatum (assembly GCA_030068145.1). Classification (NCBI taxonomy): domain Eukaryota; phylum Euglenozoa; class Diplonemea; order Diplonemida; family Diplonemidae; genus Diplonema; species Diplonema papillatum. Next base: position 5,855 of record JAPJBO010000645.1, read on the forward strand.
GAACCCACAGAGGTTCAAGCAAACTTTTACCCTCTGAACAAGCCCCCGCCGAGCCCCCGCCGTTGCGCTGCTCGTGTGTTGCTGTAGCAACAGAAATGCCCCCGTCTTGACAAAACTAACTCGAGAAAGATTGAATCGTGGCCGCTCTAGCCGGCCTTTGAAGACCGGCCGAGCAAGGAGGACCACCCTTGTCGTTTTCACGACACACAGCCAACTCGAAGAAAGAACGGTAAGAAGCAAAAGAAAAGCAAACAAGGTATTTACAAAAAGAAACAACATTTGGAGAGCGAGCTCAATAGTAACCCACTGCTCTTTGCAAGAAAAAGAACACCGACGGCAAGTTCGGTGTAAGATCGTTAGAGCGCACGTAGGTCCCACCTTCTACGGCAGACTACAACACAGCCGTCAAAAGCTGTTAGGACTGCAGTTCTTGCGGGCTTACGTAGTAGCATGCAAAACTCGATTGACTTCATCACACTGCTCGCTCGGAATGTGCATAAAAGTCACTCTGCATCGCTTCGGTTCTGTGCTCAGACTGAGTCGTACAGCTTCCTGGTCCTGGTCCTGGTCCTGGTCCTGGTCCTGGGCACCTCAGCTCGAGGCAGCGTGACTTTTTGGGTTGCGCATTTTCGTGCTTTGGCACCGCCGTTGGATGGTATCCGAGCTAATTATCTCAACGCGATTGATGCCGACAGTTTGTGATTAGAACGCAAAGAGTTGGCGGCGATCGTGCTGACCTGTCCAGGCTCGCGAAGCACTCAGCCGGAACGAATCGCCGACTCTGGTATGGTATGAATGCGCAACACCGAAGCAACTTATAGTGGGGTCCTTACTTTGTTTCCGCAACCTCTGTTTCAACACCGGAGAAGTTTCTCCATCACAAGGATAAGCAATTTTGGACACGATTTGGCTGAAGGCGCTCTCGTAGTCAAGGTTCCTCCAGCGTACAACAGAGCGTGAAACGCCCCACTCTAGTAGCTAGCCGTGCTCTGTTCTTCAAGACCGATCCGAGTCTCCCCTCAGCTCTCCACCCCCGACGCGTTTTCGTCGTTCCATCCTCGTCCAAGTCTTCTCCATTTCTCCATTTATTCGTAGGTTTAATGATTTCCGTAGCCAGCGTGGTTTGCTGAACGCGCAAGACGTAGGACGCACCGAGGTTTTTGAACCGTGCCGTGCACCCAATGTCTTTGAAGCTCCGGCTGTCCTGTTTGCTGGGTTCGTTCTGTTCTCTAATCCGAGCCCCATCCCGTACTCCATCTACTTATGTTGCCTTCGTTTTTTTGTTGAAAGCAAGCAGGTTCTGCAGGGAAACGAAGTGAGTCCGGATCTCGCGGATTCCAGAATTGTGCCCGTCAGCAGTGCTCGTTCCCCTCTTCAACTGGAAGGTGTCGGATGAAGGGTGTGTCGACAGTGCCCCCCGTTGCTGAAAAAATAAATCCGTCTTCGCGGGGTCAGCAACCGCAAAAAAGCTTGCTTCCGAAAGTCACGAAAATATTGTGTCGGATCTGCATGGCATGGCAAAGCAGGTTTCGAGCTCAAGCACGAAACCCGAAAACCGACCGAGAGAAGTGTAGGAAATATCCAGGAAGACAGACGGTCACCTGCTGCGGCACCCTACACTCTTGTTTGCCAACTCGTAGCAAAGCTTGCAAAGTTCCGTCGGCACACCCCGCTCATCAACTAGCCCCCGTTGTGCACACGTAACGTCACGAGTAAGAAGAAATCCTTTCGTCGAAACACCCCCGGTTTCAAGCGAACTTTGACTCAACGAAATAAAAGGCGACTCGGTCGGCAACACGTAATGAAGTGAAAAAGTCCGAACCTTTAAACCACAACGAACGCTAAAAAAAAAAAAGCGGACGAGAAGAACCCAGCGAGTGGACCCAATCAACCGAATTTTAAGATCTGCATAGCAAAGCAGACGACCAATAGAAAGCTGGCACCCTCTCCCGGGCTTGGCTCGCGACGTAGTGCTCAAATCTGAAGCGGCGAAAACTGCGGCTGTCCAACGTTTGACGCGTGCAAGCTACAAGAGCCGCGCCTTTGCTGCTGCTGGCGACGCTCTGTGCACAAACACCGCATACCTCCCCTCGTTTGTGTCGGGGGACTAGTGGCGTCAGGACCCACGGAGTCTATTCGTGATCATGGCATTCCAGACGCACAAAGACCCTTCACTCTAAAAGCGGCAGAACATTCTTGCCGCTTCAGAACAAAAGGAAAGCAGTAATTGTCACCCGTGAGGGCTACCAACCCCAAATGTTACGGTTAGCGATGTATCCCTTTCGTGTACGCGACCCCTCAGGATTCAGTGTGAACATTCACTGCTTCCTGGTCGTCTGTTATCTTCTTTCTGATTTCTGTGGCGTCATTTCAGGCCTGCGCCGCCGAAAGCAACGAGTAACTCGCCGAAGTCTTCATTATCTCTTGCACACCCACCCACACACACACACACACACACACACACACACACACACACACACACACACACACACACACACACACACACACACACACACACACACACACACACACACACACACACACACACACACACACACACACACACACACACACACACACACACACACACACACACACACACACACACACACAGGGGCTAATTCCGCGCAGGGAACTGAGCTCCAACACACCCCCCACACACACTCTCTCTCACTTTTTGTTTTTAACCAAGCATGACTTGTTGGAAGAAATTGGAAGCTCGTCACCGCAACCTGTGGCGTTATTCACCTGCGCCCTGATTCTAGCTCACCGTAAAAAAAAAAAAAAAACGATCGAGCACTGCGTATAGCGAAAACAAATTCTCTCACTTCCGTTCCACATCATCGTTGGGTTTGTATCAGTCGCGGCATTGGTAGTGACGAGCTCGTTGTCCTTTTACAGCAGGAAATTCTTCGTCCTAGTAGGGCACTCTCCAAATGGAAGAAGAAAGTGCATAGCTGGCGAGTCTCTGAGTCCCGATTAGAGACAGCGGGCCGCCTCAAACTGTGAGTGTAGTGCGCTTGCACAGACCTGCTATTGGCTCGCTCTGCCGCGCGCTATAAGTCGCGCGCAGTCCCCTTAAGAAGTAGTGCGCGTGAGTCGGCCCCGTTTTGGAAAGCAAATCATGTACTCGTAAGCTATCCCGAACACCCATAGCACTGTGGAAAACCTTACCGCTGGTGCTCTGTGTTTATTACAGTGTGTTTTCTTTTAGTTATCTTCTCTCCCTCTCGTTCTTCACTTGGCTCCTTCTAACCCGAGTATCGTCATTTTCTGTTCCATTTTCCATGCATCAGTTTCTTCCCAACCAGTCACCAGGCGAGCCTGCCGAGAGAATCAAATGCCTCCTTGTACGATGCATTGTACCTTGGACCGCCCCCGCCTGCAACAACAAAGCCGACGTGCGTGCTACGGAGGGGTATCAGGCTGCAGATAGTATGGGGGGCCCGCACCTCATTTCCTAAAGCAAACCCATGCACCGCATTGGCACGCGCCGATTGAACCCCCCCAGGCTGGTTAGTAAGAACGGTGTCACCAGTCCGTAGCCCGAGGGCCCAGGACTTGGCGCCTCTACAGCCTGAAGCTGGAGGTCCGCGCCTGGAGCCCCGTGTTTGGGTCCAGGCGAGGCTCGGACGTGAAGCGAAACAAAAATTGGATTTTCGGGCATGGTTTCACACATTTTAATTCATCAATCGGTTCCTCATCACTCCCCTGCTGGTCAAAAAGGGGTGGCACGAGCCGGAGCTCGCTGGAAGCCCCCGAGAATACCGTTTGTTACTAACCGCCCTGAACCCCCATCTCCCCCATCTAAAGGACCCACTGTTAAGCTCTAACTTTGGACTGGCATTCACGAACGAAACCCGAGACGAAGAACAAGGTGCACACAACATGAGGTCACTTCTTGTTGACGGAGTCTGTTTCTCATTTTTCTTCTAAGGAGTCACGATGCTAGCATCAAACACGCATGTGTTGAGGCAATGGCAACTCTAAGATTTACGCCTTACGTTTACCTGCGCCCAACAACCGAAGTTGGCAGGTGAACACCCAGAGAACCTCACAAGCGATTCCGCACTTGTGTTTGCACCCGAGCATCCCCTCTTGGAATACGAGCGGAGCTCCCCGAAACCCGGAAGATCAGAGTGACAACAAGCTACGGTGAAAGAACATGAAGACACAGAGGCCTGGGGCTTTTCCTAGCCTGCGGAAAATTTCTCTTCCTGTTCGGGAGAACCTGGCAGAAGGAGCAAAACACCCCCTGGGTGGGCTAGTTTGACAGAAGCTGTCGAAACAAAAAGGAAACTAGCCTTGCAAGGCAGTGTTCTGTTTGAACTATAGCCACTTGCCGCAGACCGGACAATTAATTGGGGCAACCGTTATATTTTCCTTCCGTCCCACTTTCAAACGGATCTTGCGCTCGAACATCAGTTCGGACACTTATCCATCGAACCATCTATTTGCTGGTTCACTCCGAAGTCTCTCTCAGGATAGCTAGAACCAAAACAGGAGTTACACCAGGTAGGAGGCATTGGAGGCACCACTTCCTCGACCTGTTCTCAAACTTTGAGTAGGCGTGAGCTCGGGGCTACGTCACTGAACGCTGACGTAGAATCCTGGTTCTAAGTGGGTAGGACGCGGGATGAACCGAGAGCTGACTTAAGGTGTCTGAGTGATTGCTCACCAGATCAACAAAGGGTTTCGGTTCATCTTGACAGACGGTGCCATGGAAGTCGGCATCCGATAATGAGTGTGGATCAACTCACCTTCCGAATGCACCGGTCCCTACAATGGATGGTGCTCAAGCGATCAATGCTTAGTTGGCCACGCACTGACATCTCACATACAGTACATACAGATTCTTGCTAGACACTTGGCTCTCTTTGAAGAAGACTTGACCCCCTTCCTCCCGCCCTCGGCTGAAGTAGTGAAACTAAGTCAATTTCGAGCTACGAATAGCCGGCTCGCACCGCTGTCTTGTCTGCAGATCCTCAGGTTCGCGCTGATGATGGTCCGCCTTACGTGTCGTGGCTTAAAGGGCCGAAACACGGTGCAGACCGGACCGTTCGGTGCTGAGCACATATCCATTCTGAATGTGTTCTTGCCTTCACCCCACCTCCGCCCAAGGCACTCCTCTGCCCCCGCTGCCTCTCTTAGAATAGACCTGTACAAGTCCCTCTCCTCCTCCGTCGCCCCCCTTTCGTTTCTTCCGCTCCCCTTCTGCTTCGTGGCTTCTGCGTAATACTTTTCTCCGCTCCCGAGCCACCCGTTTCTCTCTAGTCGACTACTGCAGGCACCCGAGGAAATCACGTCACCAACTTCAACACAAATCTTGGGACATGAGGCGACCCGACGGCTGAAGCTTCGTGCAGGGCCGGGACCATGGTAGAGCAGCATAGCAGAAACCGTTGCGTGGCGTGACACCTTTGGCCGGCTGCCTGCATCTCTCTTGCAGAGCCTAGCCGGCTTTTGCTTGTCACAAACTGTAAGCGCTGCTCCCGCTGTACGCAAGACGATCTGATCTAGGAACGAGTCTGGCAGATCCAGTTCCGTTTTGCGGAGTTATCTTGCGGATGGTATTGAAGGTTTTAGCTCTCGCGATGTGCGGTGGGAAGCGTGCTTGCCGTTGGACAATCCAGAGAACGCTGTGTTTTGTATTTCAAGTAGCTCTTTGTGAACTTCTGAAATTCTCTTTCACTGGAGCAGGGTTCTCTTCTTGCACACCAAAGACAAACACAGTTAAGTAAAGGTACAATATGCGGACGCTGACGATTCTCGTTGTTGTCGCTCTGTGTGGGTCGTCGAGAGCATATTCATGGGCAAAGGCTCCGTCCGGTAGTGGATGCGGGACGCCGGACACACCAAAATCTCCTCCGGCCGCACCACCAGCGACCCCTCCCTTTCCTTGGGGTCCGCCTCCGCCTTCGCCTCCTGCACCTGTCCCACCTCCTGTCACTCCTCCTACGCCTCCTACTCCTAGCACACCGCCCCCTGTGGGGACGTGCCCGTCTTGGAGAGAGGAGGCTTCGTGCGGCCAGTGCTGGGCCACGGCCCAGATAGCAGCAGCTTGCCAGCCTGGGGCGAACCAAGCGTGCCCCGTGGGAACGACGGCCGGCTGCAACGTGTGTCACCAGACGGAAGAAGAAGCGTCGCAGTGCTCTTCGTGTCCAGCTTCGGCGCCGTTCAAAGGATGCGGCGGCTGCTTCGCGACGGCCGACGCAGCGCTGGCTTGCGGAGTTGACGGATGCCCGTCGTTCCAGCGGTTCGCAGGCTGTGGCGGGTGCTTCTCGTCGGAAGAGGAAGCGTTGACCTGCGGCAACGGTGGTGGCAACGGCGACCTCGAAGGGTAATACCTGCTTCGACAAATAAAGTTGATCCACGAGACATACACACGCTTGATCACTCGGTGATCACTCAGTAGAGTCCCCGGCGTGCGCCTTCAGTGGCATGCACTATTGCCGTCTTTTATGAATCAAACTTTGCTCACTTGTACACTCGTTGTAAACAGCACGTTGCGAACACTCGTGGCGTGCAGATGGTCTGTCCGCAGCAAACACACCAACATACAGCAGAATAGCAGGCTGCTAGTTCTGTTTGCCATCTTCTCACTATATGAATCCCGCAGGTAGGGACCGTCGACGAATTCGGTCTCTGGTTTTCCACGAGATAGTTTGAGTCGTTGGTCCCCTCTTGCACTTTTCCTCCCTTTCTTTTTGCAGTGCCCGTGTGAGAGTGGGTACTTTTTCAGCCACCAAGCACGATCCCTTCTTCATTTTTTGTGTGAGCGCTTACGGGCAAACAAAGCGTGAGGCTAAGTAGGCGTAGAGAGGTCAAATGGGCCGGGACCTGGGTAAAGCACTCTAGCAGGACGCATTGCGTTGCGTGGCACGTATAGCCGGCTGCCTGCCGTTGGCAGATCAAGTCAAGAGAACGCTGTGATTTGTGTCTCACAAGTATCTTTTGTGAACTTCTGAATTTCTCTTTCACTGGAGCAGGGTTCTCTTCTTGCATACCAAAGAAACAAACAGTTAAGTAAACGTACAATATGCGGACGCTGACGATTCTTGTTGTAGCGGCTCTGTGTGGGTCGTCGAGAGCATATTCATGGGCAAAGGCTCCGTCCGGTAGTGGATGCGGGACGCCGGACACACCGAAATCTCCTCCGGCCGCACCACCAGCGACCCCTCCCTTTCCTTGGGGTCCGCCTCCGCCTTCGCCTCCTGCACCTGTCCCACCTCCTGTCACTCCTCCTACGCCTCCTACTCCTAGCACACCGCCCCCTGTGGGGACGTGCCCGTCTTGGAGAGAGGAGGCTTCGTGCGGCCAGTGCTGGGCCACGGCCCAGATAGCAGCAGCTTGCCAGCCTGGGGCGAACCAAGCGTGCCCCGTGGGAACGACGGCCGGCTGCAACGTGTGTCACCAGACGGAAGAAGAAGCGTCGCAGTGCTCTTCGTGTCCAGCTTCGGCGCCGTTCAAAGGATGCGGCGGCTGCTTCGCGACGGCCGACGCAGCGCTGGCTTGCGGAGTTGACGGATGCCCGTCGTTCCAGCGGTTCACAGGCTGTGGCGGGTGCTTCTCATCGGAAGAGGAAGCGTTGACCTGCGGCAACGGTGGTGGCAACGGCGGTCTCGAAGGTTAATACCTGCTTACAAATAAGCTGAGAGATCCGATGCGCGGTTCTTGCCCGAGACATACACATGCTTGATCACTCGGTGATCAGTCAGTAGAGTCCCTCCCCGGCGTGCGCCTTCAGTGGCATGCACTCTTGCCGTCTTTTATGAATCAAACCTTGCTCACTTGCACACTTGTTGTAACAGCGCGCGTAGCGAACACTTGCGGCGTGCAGATGGTCTGTCCGCAGCAAACATACCAAAATACAGCAGAATAGGAGGCCGAACTGAAAGCGACTTCTGTTCGTCGTTCTCTATATGAAGCCCGCAGGTGGGGACCGTCAACGAATTTGGTCTCTGGTTTTCCACGAGATAGTTTGAGTTGTTGGTCTCTCTTGCACTTTTTCTCCCTTTCTTTTTGCAGTGCCCGTGTGCGTGTGGGTACTTTTTCAGCCACCAAGCACGATCCCTTTTTCATTTTTTGTGTGAGTGCATTTTGCGGGCAAACAAACCGTGAGGCGAAGTAGGCGTAGAGAGGTCGAAATGTCCCGAAGCGGCTGAAGCGTCGTAGGCCGGGACCATCGTAAAGCACGCTAGCAGTAACCGTTGCGTGGTGTGGCACGTATAGCTGGCTGCCTGCATCTCTCTTGCAGGCTGAGCCTCTCGCAGGCGCGGCGTCAGTCACCGGCAGGCATCGTACAAAACACGCTGCGATGTCTAGAACCGCGAACAGCGACCACAGCTCCGCGTGATCCCCGCCGATGCGAACCAGCTGCAAAGAGGCTTCGTGCTTCCATTTGCTGAGCCACCGTCTGGATCTCGGTCAAGTGCAGCAAGGCGTGGATTGCCCACCGATCACAGAATTACGGCTTTCGCTTGTCACAAACTGTAAGCGCTGCCCCCGCTTTATGCAAGAGGATCTGATCTAGGAACGAGCCTGGCAGCTCAAGTGCCGTTTGGCGGATTTGGCTTGAGAACGCTGTGATTTGTGTTTCAAGTAGCTCTTTGTGAACTTCTGAACGTATTCCATTGAGCAGGATTTTCTTCTTGCAAGAAACAAAAACGGTTAAGGTACAACATGCGGACGCTGACGATTCTCGTTGTGGCGGCTCTGTGCGGGTCGTCGAGAGCATATTCATGGGCAAAGGCTCCGTCCGGTAGTGGATGCGGGACGCCGGACACACCGAAATCTCCTCCGGCCGCACCACCAGCGACCCCTCCCTTTCCTTGGGGTCCGCCTCCGCCTTCGCCTCCTGCACCTGTCCCACCCCCTGTCACTCCTCCTACGCCTCCTACTCCTAGCACACCGCCCCCTGTGGGGACGTGCCCGTCTTGGAGAGAGGAGGCTTCGTGCGGCCAGTGCTGGGCCACGGCCCAGATAGCAGCAACTTGCCAGCCGGGGGCGAACCAAGCGTGCCCCGTGGGAACGACGGCCGGCTGCAACGTGTGTCACCAGACGGAAGAAGAAGCGTCGCAGTGCTCTTCGTGCCCAGCTTCGGCGCCGTTCAAAGGATGCGGCGGCTGCTTCGCGACGGCCGACGCAGCGCTGGCTTGCGGAGTTGACGGATGCCCGTCGTTCCAGCGGTTCACAGGCTGTGGCGGGTGCTTCTCGTCGGAAGAGGAAGCGCTTACTTGCGGTAGTGGTGGTGGCAACGGTGGTCTCGAAGGGTAATACCTGCTTCGACAAATGAAGCTGGTCCAGATCCGAGGTTCTTACCCGTTACATATGCTTGATCACTCGGTGATCACTCAGTAGAGTCCCTCCCCGGCGTGCGCCTTCAGTGGCATGCGCCGTCTTTTATGAATCACACTTTGCTCACTTGCACACTTGTTGCAACAGCACGTTGCGAACACTCGTGGCATGGTGGCGGGGTCTGTCCGCAGCAAACATACCAAAATACAGCAGAATTATCTGAATAGCAGGCTGAACTGAAAGCGAGTTCTGTTCGCCACCTTCTCACTATATGAAGCCCGCAGGTGGGGACCGTCGACGAATTCGGTCTCTGGGTTTCCACGAGATAGTTTGAGTCGTTGGTCCCCTATTGCACTTTTCCTCCCTTTCTTTTTGCAGTGTCCGTGTGTGAGAGGGTACTTTTTCAGGACCTGCACCTGCGGCCACCGAACCAAACACGATCCCTTTTCCATTTTTTGTTCGAGTTGAGCATCTTGCGGGCATATAAACCGTGAGGCTAAGTGGCGCAGAAAGGTCGAATGTCCCGACGAAAAAAAGGAGTGCGGTCGGCTAAATCCACCATTTGAAGCGAATAGGAGTGTGCAGCCCGTTGCGCCCCCTGTAGACTCCGTCCAGAACCGGGTCGGCATCCGTGTTGGGGGGCCGGTCGAAACGACCTCGAGTCGGAAGAACGGAAACCCCCACCGCAGGAACCAGGGGAAATCACGTCACCAAATTCAACACATTTGGGACACGAGGCGCAGACACCGGGGGGGGGAGGACCAGACGGCTGAAGAGATCGTCACTCTTGTGCCACGATGAAGCTCGGAGGATCGATGCGAGGGCCTGTGGTCGCCGCAGTCTTGTTTTCTGCTTTCGCGCTGGGGTCGTTCTCGATCCTGGGCTCGGCCCAGTTCGCGCTGCGAGCGGGAACCCCGGATGGCTTAGCGCTGGTGGCCAAGACTGTGTCGGACCAAGCGCGCAGCCTGGACGAAATTCGAAAGGCTGTCGCTGAGATCCGTTCGGCGAAGGTGCTGGAGCTGCCCGAGCAAGGGCAAAGCCGGAAAGAAACGGACGCCCCTGCGGCGATTCCTGCTCCGACAGAGGCGTCGAGCGTGTGCCAGTGGACCTTTCACCCCGGAGTCACTGTCGGCGGGCTACCGAAGTCGTCGTGGAAGTCGTGTTCGGTTGAAGGCGGCACGTGCTCGTGCCCGAACTTGATACGTTACGGCAGGGGTCAGAACTGGCGTGAGCAGCACGGCGAAGAGAACATGCCGTGCACCACTGCACGCTTCGGGCTGGACCCAGCCCCTGGGTACTTCAAGGAGTGCCAGTGTGAAGTGCTGCCCTTCAGGAACGACATGCCGCTGGAGGTCGCGAAGCAGAAGTGCATGGAAATCGGGGGAGACTGCAAAGGTGTCACCTGCGACTCTTCGTCCCTGTGCAGCCCCCGAGATGGTCTCCCGTACTTGGGACCCGATCCGGCGCTGAACAGCTATGCCAAGCACTGCTCTGATTTGAAGGGGATGCCAGGAGGCGGTTTGCGGGGCAAGCACTTAATTGACGGTGAACACACCATCTTCATTTCGATGGCTGCCTTCCGTGACCGGGATGCGCACCTGACGCTCAAGGATATGCTTACCAAAGCGCGATTCCCCCGCCGTGTTTTCGTAGGCGTCGTGTGCCAGAACTACCCCGAGGATGTCGGGTGCCTCCCCGAAGATTGGGCGGAGTGCTCCTTAAAAGCGGGGTACTGCCCGTCGGACCAGGTGCGTGTTCTTTTCGCTTTTTTTCGTTTCGAAAGACGATCAGACTCGTGCATGTCGAAGTGCTAAGAACCTGTCCTTTTTAGCACTTCAAAGTGGTAGAACTGAGGGTTTGGTCCTTGTAAAGAAGTGGTATAACTCAGTTTTGGCATGCATGCACCAATCTGACGTTCTTTCTGTTTCTTCTTTACATGATTGGTGCGTTTGGTTTTCCCAGAGGGTTACATGCCTGTTGCTGTCAATTACCCGGCAGTTTTTTTTTTTTTTTTGGGTGGCATTGCCTGCTTTCACGTCGTCGTGCACCCCTTGGAAGTCGCTCAAAGAGTGGAGAAGAACCAAGTGATCATGAAACGGAGGAAAGAATGCGGTGCGCCAAACAGAGAATACCAGCGTGTTGTCGTCTACTGCCATCCTGGCCAGAGGTGGCGGGCGAGTCGCTACTCGCCCTGACTCGTCTTCACTCGCCCTCAGCACCATGCAGGGTCAAAGATTTGTGCCTGTTCCGACCCACTCAGGTGCGGGGTTTAACCACAAAAGCAGGGCAAATACCCCGCTGCCAATGAAAACCCCCATTTTGGTGGAGAAACACTTGTTGGGGGGGAAAGGCAGCAGAGAGCCGCACCGCTAAGCGTGACGGGGGTCGACAGCGTCTTCTGACGAACGCCACCGAGAAAATACGCTGCGCCACCATGGATCCGCAGGTATTCGGCAGCCGACTGTTTCTGCGGATGCATGGTGGTGACACTTTTGCCGCCGACGACGACGACAACGACGCCGACGATGACTACCTGCAAGCTCCCCACATGTGCATGAGGGCAGACCTTCATCAGCAGTATTCTGCCCAAAACATCAAACTACAATTTTCTCACCCCTACCCATACGTGTAACCCCCGACGGGGTTCACGGGGGGATTGTCACCCCCGTAACCCCCCGTGAATCCCCGTGACACCCCCGTCGCGGTTTTCTGGGTACCCTTTGGGTGGAAGATAGCCAGAACCAGCGCGAGGGTCTTGGCAAGCTCCTCCTGCTGAGACCTGTAGCGCTGTTGGCGCGTCGAGGCGTGGAAATCATCCTTCTGCTGAGCACCGAAGTGGAATCCCCAACTCAGCGAACGAAGTGGAACCCTCAGCTCAGCAAACGAACCTGGGCAGTGAGAACAGAAATGTGCAAATTAGACGGGAGGTGGCATCAGATTGAGCAAGGAGTCCGAAGGACAGACAGGCACAGAAGTCGGCGGTCCACCCACCGATGCAATCGACTGTTTTTACAGTTATTGTTTAAGTTAGAATGCAAAGAATCTGTGGCAAGCATCTGCATCGCCGGTTCGCGGTCAACTCTTCGCATATGACGGCCCTCCCTTGTACCGAACTTGGGCCGGGGGGCACGTGGGAAGATCTTTGTCGACGATACCGAGATGGGAGGCGCACCTTCGGCCATCAGGGAACAGCCGAGTACCTTAGAACGGGCCAACATCACCGTGGACACACGCAATTATTTTGCCTATGCATACACACATGCTTGCACAGCTCTCTTCCACAGCTGCCTGACAACGTTGCCGCACAAAAACGTACGGGCTACAAGGCAACCCCTGCTCAACTTGTAGAACGTGGGGGGGCCAAGATTACACTCCACGAAGGAATGTACTTGGTGTCGGTCACAAACAGTCCCGGATATGGCTAGCCATAACCCATAACGAAAGCATGCACTAAATATACAATCCGTAACCATAAAGCCCTTTCTTGCTCTAAGAGAACCCATTCATGAACGGTCACACGGAGACCCTAAAACCCCGGTATTTCAAGCGAACTTTAACTCTAAAAATGAGCACATCAGGCATCTAAAGCGAACCACGAACCCCCGTGCCCCCCGGTTTTCCCCGTTCCCCCCGTCGCGCCCCCGGTTGCACCCCCGTCGGGAGATTTTACACAGGGTTTTGTGGTGGAAATCCGTGTCCCCCGTTTTCCCCCGTCGGGCTGGGCCCGGACCCCCCGTCGGGGGTTACATGTAGCTACCCCTTCTCCTGCACTTGTGTTCATGCGCCGTCACAAGATTGGCAGCCCCTCGGGCTTCTTGAGCACCGTGGCAGCGACAAAGCGACAAACACGTCGGAATCGAGGCGGTGTGTGCTCTTCGACATGTGCCACCTTGGAGGGCAAGTCTGGGGCGAGTGAGGCGAGTCGAAGGGTGAGTTGGACGAGTCTGGGCGTCAAAAGGGCTCTCGAGGGCCCTAAGGCGAGTCTGGGCGTCAAAAGGGCTCTCGAGGGCCCTAAGGCGAGTCTGGGCGTCAAAAGGGCCCTCGAGGGCCCTAAGGCGAGTCTGGGGCAGGTCGCGACTCGCCCGCCACCTATGCCTAGCGGGTTTCACCGTCGGCACATGAAACGTGCCTTTTTCCGGTGTCACAATATCATCAACTGAACGAGTCATATTGGAATTCTTGTGCTGGAAGTTCAAGGTGATGACCGCAGACAACAACACCGCCCTCGCCTTCAGTGAGTCCGTCGCCAGAGTCACTACTTTGGCGTTGTCCAAGGCTGGCCTGGCAGCCGTAGCGGAAAATCTCTCGTTGAGGCTTCCCAGAAGCAAAAGAAGGGTGTAGCTTTCATGGATATAGGAAAACACGAATCCTGCGTGCATGTCATGCGCCCACTGCAACCCCCTGTCTATTCGTGTTCCCATCTGGGTCGGTCTCTACTCACGCTTCTCGCATTCCATATCCCGCAGACCTGACAGCTAGTGCAGCCCACAATTGGGTGGGATCCAGGTACCGCGAGGGCGTATTCGGCGACAAATGGGTGAAATCTTTTTGGCGACCCCAGGACGTGAAATTTGCTAAGTACAAAAGTGCCAAAAATTCCTGCCTCCCCAAAGGTTATATACCAGTTACTGTTAATTACCTGTTACTGTCAAAAACAGGGGTTCAAACGCACCAGTGATGAAATTACATCTTGCGTGCATGCCCTGCGATGTATTGGCTAAACAGAGCAGCGTCTTTGGGTGGCATCGGTTGATCAGATTGCTCATCGAAAAAGAAACAGGATCAAAGCAAGTGGAAAGTCGATCAACCGGCACACACAACCAAACGAAGCACCCCAATTGAGGTTTGTTCTGCCTGAGTTGCGAACTATTTTGGAATGACAAGAAGTAAGCACCTGTCGACTGACGGACGGTGTTATCATGTAGCCCATGTATAGTGGTTGCTGGCTTCATGATACCTGCATTTGTTTGTCACTGCTAACCGACCAGGTGTAGTGCATGCTATTCCATGTGGTCAAACTAACTCAATGCTAACCGACCAGGTGTAGTGCATGCTATTCCATGTGGTCAAACTAACTCAATGCTAACCGACCAGGTGTAGTGCATGCTATTCCATGTGGTCAAACTAACTCAATGCTAACCGACCAGGTGTAGTGCATGCTATTCCATGTGGTCAAACTAACTCAATGCTAACCGACCAGGTGTAGTGCATGCTATTCCATGTGGTCAAACTAACTCAATGCTAACCGACCAGGTGTAGTGCATGCTATTCCATGTGGTCAAACTAACTCAATGCTAACCGACCAGGTGTAGTGCATGCTATTCCATGTGGTCAAACTAACTCAATGCTAACCGACCAGGTGTAGTGCATGCTATTCCATGTGGTCAAACTAACTCAATGCTAACCGACCAGGTGTAGTGCATGCTATTCCATGTGGTCAAACTAACTCAATGCTAACCGACCAGGTGTAGTGCATGCTATTCCATGTGGTCAAACTAACTCAATGCTAACCGACCAGGTGTAGTGCATGCTATTCCATGTGGTCAAACTAACTCAATGCTAACCGACCAGGTGTAGTGCATGCTATTCCATGTGGTCAAACTAACTCAATGCTAACCGACCAGGTGTAGTGCATGCTATTCCATGTGGTCAAACTAACTCAATGCTAACCGACCAGGTGTAGTGCATGCTATTCCATGTGGTCAAACTAACTCAATGCTAACCGACCAGGTGTAGTGCATGCTATTCCATGTGGTCAAACTAACTCAATGCTAACCGACCAGGTGTAGTGCATGCTATTCCATGTGGTCAAACTAACTCAATGCTAACCGACCAGGTGTAGTGCATGCTATTCCATGTGGTCAAACTAACTCAATGCTAACCGACCAGGTGTAGTGCATGCTATTCCATGTGGTCAAACTAACTCAATGCTAACCGACCAGGTGTAGTGCATGCTATTCCATGTGGTCAAACTAACTCAATGCTAACCGACCAGGTGTAGTGCATGCTATTCCATGTGGTCAAACTAACTCAATGCTAACCGACCAGGTGTAGTGCATGCTATTCCATGTGGTCAAACTAACTCAATGCTAACCGACCAGGTGTAGTGCATGCTATTCCATGTGGTCAAACTAACTCAATGCTAACCGACCAGGTGTAGTGCATGCTATTCCATGTGGTCAAACTAACTCAATGCTAACCGACCAGGTGTAGTGCATGCTATTCCATGTGGTCAAACTAACTCAATGCTAACCGACCAGGTGTAGTGCATGCTATTCCATGTGGTCAAACTAACTCAATGCTAACCGACCAGGTGTAGTGCATGCTATTCCATGTGGTCAAACTAACTCAATGCTAACCGACCAGGTGTAGTGCATGCTATTCCATGTGGTCAAACTAACTCAATGCTAACCGACCAGGTGTAGTGCATGCTATTCCATGTGGTCAAACTAACTCAATGCTAACCGACCAGGTGTAGTGCATGCTATTCCATGTGGTCAAACTAACTCAATGCTAACCGACCAGGTGTAGTGCATGCTATTCCATGTGGTCAAACTAACTCAATGCTAACCGACCAGGTGTAGTGCATGCTATTCCATGTGGTCAAACTAACTCAATGCTAACCGACCAGGTGTAGTGCATGCTATTCCATGTGGTCAAACTAACTCAATGCTAACCGACCAGGTGTAGTGCATGCTATTCCATGTGGTCAAACTAACTCAATGCTAACCGACCAGGTGTAGTGCATGCTATTCCATGTGGTCAAACTAACTCAATGCTAACCGACCAGGTGTAGTGCATGCTATTCCATGTGGTCAAACTAACTCAATGCTAACCGACCAGGTGTAGTGCATGCTATTCCATGTGGTCAAACTAACTCAATGCTAACCGACCAGGTGTAGTGCATGCTATTCCATGTGGTCAAACTAACTCAATGCTAACCGACCAGGTGTAGTGCATGCTATTCCATGTGGTCAAACTAACTCAATGCTAACCGACCAGGTTCGTGAGCGGCGCTTTCACGCATCAAAAGCGGAAGGCCCGACGCATGCACGCGCGCTGGCGGCTTCGATGTACAGGGGTGAAGACTTCTTCATGATGATAGACGCGCACAACAGGTTCGTGCAAGACTGGGACCAAAAGCTTATCGACATGCAGCGCAAGTGCCCGTCGCCAAAGTGCGTGCTGTCTCATTACCCCCAGGGGCTCAACAACTCGGATCCCTACCACCCGCACCCGCTGTACACGCCGCCTGGGACGTCACTGGAGAATTACCCAACCACGTCGTACTTGTGTGGCGGCGAGTTCCACGATAGAGCCATAATTAAGAACGCTCGTGCGGCCAGCGTCCCGGTTTCGTTTGAGCCGCGACCGCAGCCTTACACAGGCGCAGGGTTGGTGTTCGGTCCCGGCAGCATGATCATCGAGGCACCCTTCGACCCGCACCTTCCGTTCCTGTGGGACGGCGAGGAGTTCCTGTACACAGCGCGCCTCTGGACCTGGGGATACGACCTCTTTTCGCCGAATGAAAACATCCTGTTCCACCACTACTACCGCGACAAGCAGCCACGGGTGTGGGGCGAGAAGTCGTGGTCTTCCGGTGCAGGGTCGCCCCGGCAAGACGGCTCGTACCGCCGGCTGCAGTACATTTTGCAGGCGCCGCGCAAGGGCACCGACATCCGGATGGTGCCCGCTGACACTACCGACGAACTCGTGCTTATCGACCTCCCGAAGTATGGCCTCGGCCCTGTGCGCACCATCGACGAGTACTGGAGATTTGCACGCATCAACATCAACAACCGGTCTGGCGACCCGGTAATGAAAGAGCACGGCGGCTTCTTCTGCAAGAATTTCGGCACCCCGTCCGGCCCCTACATTGTCCCGCCCACGTGACCTGTCTCCCGAATCAGGAGTAGCCCGCAGCGATAAGATTGCGAAGAGGGATTCTCTCTGTGGTGTCTTGACTGACTTCTACCGGGGGCACTCCGGTTGCCTTGTGGTGCCATGGGAGCTCTGCATGATAAGAGGCAAGTGAGAAAGGACCACTTTTCTGTTCTTCGGACGGCTACAACCTTACCTTGATGCCATATAAAGCCTGGTGAGCACACGGCATTGGCGACCCATCCAAAGACCTTGGTATCATGCCAAGGTGCAGTAAAGCGACACCACGTCGCTGCTTTCACTTCAAGACACATGTCTGTGGTGCGCGGGAAAGGTGAGCGCCATACATATTCCTGGTTGTGCTGACAGATACCCCGCTTGCATCACCCCTACACCCTTGCTCTTTGGGTCTCTCCACGGCGTCTTCCTTGTCTTGCAGCCCTTCTGCCGATGCACCTGCGCAATCAAACGTACATGTGCACATGGCTTCCCGGATTCTCTTTCACCTTTTCAGGTGCCGGGACTTCGGCCTGAGGTATTTGTCAACCGCACAGTATGATCTATGCCTTGCCAACTCAATATCTGGCTTTCGGGGTTTTTAAGCATTGCTTCATTGCTTGCCCAGAAGTGTTCGATGGCCCCCAGTAGTACACGTATGCCCTTCGTGAACCGGGAGGTTATTCGGGCTGGTCCTTTTACCACAGCAGTGCGCTCGGCTAAGACCTGTGGTTTACTGCTACCGTCTACCGGAAAGCCGTCGGAAGGTCAGCTTGTTTCTCGTCGAAGCACTCCATGCCGCTGCTGCACGCATTGCGCCGTCAAGACCGGTTTACTTCTCCCAGAGCGACAGACACAGAGTCGACCTCCTGCAGTTGTGACAAACAGCCGCATTCCACATTGTTGTTTGATACCCATCATTCTTATAAAACAATGCCAACATCCAGCGCACAGGGCAATAAGGATGTGTTCCTCCTGAGTAGAGGTTGGTTCGTTGCAACACTTGACACGTTTCAACAAAACCAGGGTAGCAGTTGAAGTGAAAGGACTGTGTTTCGGTAAACTCAGTGTCAGTTTTCGATACCCGGTATTGCTGAAGTAAAGCAATTTACATCGGTGACAGGATCCATTCCGCACACCTTCGAAAGTTGTTATCCTGAGTTCGTACCAGTGTCCCAACATCGGACTCCCTTTTTCGAAGGTCATCGCCGCGTCTTTTCCTGACTTTGCATTGCACGACACACTTTGTTTGTAAGTCACACTTCTTCTCTTTCGACCCTTTGCGCGCAAAGGAACGCAGGAAGAGTCTCGGACACGCTCGAGAAAAGTGTGCACCTAAACCCGCCGATAGAGAACGTACCAGACGACGTTTCATAAACTCTGCTACGCGGCGGTCTGCATCTTACAGCATATGAAGGCAGCCCTAAGTGTGGACCTGCAGACATTGTATTCATAGGTAGGCAATGCATGTCTTGGGTGTGCCACTCGGAGGCAATTAGAAGGACCCTTTGCAGTTTCTTAGTGTTACAATGCATTTTCGGTTCTAAGAATTAGTAGTTGGCAAGCGTACGACATGAAACTTACCAAAGCAGGTGAGTTCCGCTAGTGCGCACAAACAAAAGAAAGCGCCATGCTAATCTTTTGCTAACGTGTGTACTTCAGCACGGAGAACAGGCTTCGTGCCATTTGTTGGCGAGCACGACCACCAGGGTTGTACCGGGGGGGGGGAACCTGTCAGTCCAAACGCGCAAGAGAGATAGGGTCGTCTGAGGTTCATGCCCTGGGCGAGTCGCGTCTGCTTTACTCCGTGACAGCCGCTCGCTGTGCGTGCTTCCTAGAGAACAAATCAGGGAAGGAAACGAGAAAGAAGGGAAGATGGCGCCAAGAGCGTCTGTGCTGGCGATCGCGCTGTTCGCAGCTTTGGCGCTGGGTCTGGTCTCACTGTTGGGCTCGGTACACTTGTCGATTCGTTCGGGGGGCAGCGGCGAGAGTGTTACGGTGCTGAAGGAACACAGTCGGAGCCTCGATCAGATCCGAGCCGCGTTGGCTGAGATCCAGGGCAAGAAGTTGCCGCCGCCCCATCAGGTCATTGAGGAGCCGGCAGGGCCGCGGACAGAGCTCTGCCTCTGGACGTTGCACCCTGGGACCATCGTCGGCGAGGTACCTGAAGGCACGTGGAAGAATTGCGCAACCGAGGGTGGCTCCTGCACCTGCTTGGACGGCAGGATTCGGTACGGAAAAGGCACCCGCTGGGTCACCAGCATCGGAGGCACAGACCTCAAATGCGGCACCGGCGCCTTCGGTGAGGATCCGATGCCAGGGTCTCTGAAGGAATGCGAGTGCGAAACGGCGCCCGTGCGCAGCGATCTGAGCCTCGAAGAAGCTAAAAAGAAGTGCGAAGAGGCGGCGCACACGTGCAAAGCCGTCTCCTGCGACAGAGACGGCCGCTGCGCCCCGCGCTCGGGAAACCCGTTCCTTGCCCCGGACCCCGAGTTTTCGAGTTACACGAAGGACTGCACCGCGCTGGACGACAAGCCGGGCGGCGGGCTGAGGGGCAAGCATCTCATCGACGGTGAACACTCCATTTTCGTATCAGTGGCGGCGTTCCGCGACCGCGACGCCCACAACACCCTCCAAGACATGTTCATCAAAGCAAAGTACCCGCGCCGCGTGTTCGTCGGTGTCGTCTGTCAAAGCTACCCTGAAGACCCAGACTGCGTGCCGGCGTCATGGGCCAACTGCTCCCTCGAGACGGGGTTCTGCGCCTCCGACCAGGTTTGCTAATTACGGCTGCTTTCTTTTGGAATTCAACAACAACCGCACTCGTGTTTGTGCTCCAGAACGCACCCGGACAGACACCTCCCATTTGTAACGGCTGGCTGGAGTATCGCCTTTTTTTGAGCCACACCTGCCCACCCCGTCTATAGCTGCATGTAGGCGGCTGGTGGTGAGGTAAACTTAGCCACCGAGAAAAAGAGAAGCGCAATTTGGGTAGGTTGATTGTGCACTACGGATCGTTGGGCTGGGTGGGGTGTCTGAAGTGGAATCTTGTCTTCTGTGATCAGAGGCTTAGCGTCTATTTTGAAGGGGCCGAACTCAAAGGAAACATACTATTCTCGCAGCTGCGCCAACGTAAGTTCCACGCGTCGAAAGCGGAAGGCCCGACGCATGCGAGGGCTCTGGCGGCTTCGATGTACAGAGGCGAGGACTTCTTTTTGATGATAGACGCGCACAATCGGTTCGTGACCCACTGGGACGAAGTTCTGATCAAGAATGTCCGCAGCTGCCCGTCGAAGAAGTGCGTGCTGTCGCACTACCCGCAGGGTCTCGACAATTCGGAGCCCGATCGTCCTCGCCCGTTGGGTACAAGCCCGGGAACATCGCTGGACAATTTCCCAACGACATCATACCTCTGCGGAGGCGAATTCCACGAACGTTCGATCATCAAGAACGCACGTGCAGCCAGTGTCGGGTTATCCAACGTCCCCCGGCCGCAGCCATACACAGGGGCAGGTCTCCTGTTCGGCCCAGGCAGGATGATCATCGAGGCACCCTTCGACCCGCACCTTCCGTTCCTGTGGGACGGCGAAGAGTTCCTGTACACAGCGCGGCTCTGGACCTGGGGATACGACTTCTTCTCGCCGTGCGAGAACATCTTGTTCCACCACTACTACCGCGAAAACCAGCCACGGGTGTGGTCCGAAAAGACCTGGTCGGGTGGGCAGGGATCACCTACCCAAAGTGCCTCGTACCGCCGGCTGCAGTACATCCTTGAGGCTCCAAAACGAGGGAAGAGTGAGTTCATGGTGCCTAGGGATACAAGTGAGTACGCCGTCACGCGCGACCTCCCGAAATACGGACTGGGTCCTCTTCGCACCATGGACGAGTACTGGAAGTTCGCCCGCATCGACATCCGAAACCGGCTAGGCGATCCAACCGTCAAGGAGCACAACGGCTTCTTCTGCAAGAAGTTCCGAAGCGGCAAAGGGCCTTACGAAGTTCCCCCCGCGTAGCCTGTCCGTTGCTCTCGTTTTTGCCGGACTCTTTTTAGTCGACGCCGAATGCACAGACACACGCTCGCGTATTTGCGCCGAATGCTGAGCAGCATCGGCCCAGGACAGCACGATGCACCAACGTCAAACGAACCTCAACAAAAAAAGCTTTATGAAGGAAATGCCAATCCTGCAGAAGCCGCTCCGATGCGACCTCAGAGGCCCGTCGTTTGGATAGTTGCTGCGCTGCCGTGTCGTCAGCACCTGCCATGGTCCACCTTTTCCGGTATCGTTTGCTTCTACCTTGTCATCTGAGACCCTTGAGATGACGCTGTTCTTGTCCAACCTGGGAGCCATTTCGCGGCATGTGTGCACATGTCCGGTGCTCTTGAAAAACGCCTGTTGCGAGTCGTTTGATGCTGATGAAGAGCCATTCACACTGACTGGGGTGGGCAAGAACAGCCTAGCTTCTCCGGCGAAGGGTGATCAATCCAGCCTATCGCCCGATGCCAAAGGAAGAATCGATGGCACACGTGAGCCGGGCCCTTCCCTGTGGTACTTTCTCTCACCAGAACCGACAACGAAGCACCCACACCCCATTTCTTCCTTTCAAGGGTGTGCCGCACCATCCAGGCCCCCCTGATGCCCTTCCCGCTGCTTTGTTCGAGTATGTTCAGAATAGTACTCCCTTTCTCCTAACTGGCTCCCATCAGCCGTTGCCGTGGCTCTGCAGCAAGTACCGCAGTCTTGAGGCCGTGCCCGCGGTGCACATCTTCAGGTCGTGACTCTGTTCATTGATCAATTATCTCAGTTGCTTTCCTGTGTGGTGTAGACTCAGTAGTTGAAGTACATCTGTGGACGGCAACTTGTTTGCCAGAAGTTATGTGCCAAAGGTGAGAAGCAAACGAGACTTTCGTCAGTCGCTCTCATTCACTCCTTCGTATAGCCTCATCGGGACGACGAAACGCAGAGGGGGCGTGCAATGCTTTTATCCACACCTTTTTTTCGCATGCGCAAGATTGGCGTGGCAAGTCGGTGCATCATACATGGAGTGAAATGTTTCCTCTTTCGTGGCTTTGCAAATGCCTGTTTCACGCACCCCATGCGTGTTACAGGGGCATGCACTTTCTTTGTCAGTAGTTGCAGTGAGTGTTGTCCAGGACAGCACATCAAATTGTTTGACGGGAAAGGTCCGTGTGGCGTTGCAACAGCGCTCACTGAGGCGGGGAAGGTTTGTTAGCCGTGTCGTCGTGCGATACTTTCGATAGCTGGCTTTTTATAAGTAAAAGAACACAACAAAACTACGCAAACCGTCCGTTTTTTTAGCTTTTGCGCAAGAGAGAACGATGGGAGCAGTCGACGCTGCAGCGAGGAAAAACACCCACGTCGCGGGTTATCATCAAAAGCTTTCTTTAGTAATCGAAGGTCCCAGTTCACCGGTGGCGAGGAGCCCTAGTATTTGTACACTCGTGCCACTCAGCGGGTGACAGACGTGAAATCAGGATCGCCCGCCTTGATAGGAGGAAGGAGGAGGGGCCGGCACCCCGGGGGCTGGAGAGATGGTCCCTGTGGCCGTCCACATGCTCGAAAGAGAAGGAGGAGCGCCAACCGATCGAAGCGGTCAAATCATGCCATCAGATTGATTCCAATAAATCTCCTTGGGGAAATGCCTGCTTTTGATCAAGAGTGTGTTTCATTTCTGAACTAGCTCCGAAAACGAACAAATGCCCACGAAGGTGACGGAGTGGGCGGAGGGGGAAAGGGGGGGGGGTCCTTTTGGTCGCAACAATGGCGTCTCCAAATTGCAACCAGGTCATCGTCGGGAACATTCCCGAAGGCATGGACAAGGAGGCCCTGCGACCCATCATGGAAGAGGTCGGGCGGGTGAAGCAGCTGGACCTGGTGTACCACCCGTCCAGGAGAGGCGACAACAAGATGCCGCGGCACAAGGGCTACGGCTTCTGCGAGTATTTCGAGACGGCGGCGAAGGATGCCGCCATCCGCAACTTGTCGAAGCGTAATATCAACGGCGCCTTCCTTCGGATACGATCTGCAGACGGAGGGCGGGATCATGCAATGAAGACGTACGAGGCAGAAGTAAAGGAGGCGCCTCGCCTTGACTTAGAAGGAAACATGCCCATCGCACAGGCCCTCCGGAAGCTGACTCTGGCCGAGGTGTACGAGGCAATGGAACAGATGAAGCAGTTCATTGACGATCAAGAGGACAAGGCTTCGCTAATTCTTCGCGACAACCCTCAGCTTGGCATGGCGCTGTTGCAGGTGTTGTATTACATGGGCATCGTCACCTACGACCCGGAAAGGGAGCAAGAAAGGAAGCAGCGGCAGAAGGAGAAGGCGCGTGCGCTCGGCCTCCCGACCTCGTCGAAGCGGGCGCGCACCACCAGTAGTTCCAGCAAGCAGTCTGCCCCTGCTTCTGGGCTGCAGCAGCAGAAACAGCAGCCTGCATCAAGTCTCCCTTCCTTGTCCGACATCTCCAACGCGCTGCCCGCGTTGCCCTCCTCTGCGCCTTCCCAATCAACTTCACCCACCCCGGCTCCCGGCCGGCCTGCGGCGGTGGACCCCATCAACGAGGCCGCAGCTTCGATTTCCGTTCCCACTCCTCCGCAGGAAACGCCCCCGCCCACGCCCCCAGCTTCTACACCGCCACCCCAAGAAGAGAGCATGATGGGCATTAGCATATCAGTCGTCGTATGCCGCACCCCCCCCAAGAATCTAATCATATTCACTACCATTGAGCCGTTGCTGCAGCCCAGTGTCCTGAGGCGTACCGGCCCTGGCGGCGCGGCCGGCGGCGAGGTGGAGGCGTGCGAGCGCGAGTTCAAGACCATCGCGGCGGGCGCGCGGGCGGAGGGCTCGTCAACCGGCAGCGGTGGAACGACGTCTGCGAGGTTCCGAACCGGTGGCCGCACATCTGCCGCTGGCTCCACCCGAGCCACTTGGCAGACCAGCTCAGCAACCAGATGCAGGCCCGTTTATTGCCTTTTTTGTGTCCGCTAGCTCGGAAACTGTGTCCGACAGCCCTATAGCTGGTCAGGTGATGGAAGTCGCAGTAAACTGCGCGTCGCCGGGTACTTCAATGACTGCGCAATCGACAGGGTTTCGCGCCAACGCCCTGGCCACAAAAGTGCCGACCCTGCTACGTTTTACACACTGAAGGCGCGACCGCTATGCGTACCGCTATGCGTACCGCACTATGCGTACCGCACTATGCGTACCGCACTATGCGTACCGCTATGCGTACCGCACTATGCGTACCGCACTATGCGTACCGCTATGCGTACCGCACTATGCGTACCGCACTATGCGTACCGCACTATGCGTACCGCACTATGCGTACCGCACTATGCGTACCGCACTATGCGTACCGCTATGCGTACCGCACTATGCGTACCGCTATGCGTACCGCTATGCGTACCGCTATGCGTACCGCACTATGCGTACCGCACTATGCGTACCGCTATGCGTACCGCACTATGCGTACCGCTATGCGTACCGCTATGCGTACCGCACTATGCGTACCGCACTATGCGTACCGCACTATGCGTACCGCTATGCGTACCGCTATGCGTACCGCACTATGCGTACCGCACTATGCGTACCGCTATGCGTACCGCACTATGCGTACCGCACTATGCGTACCGCACTATGCGTACCGCACTATGCGTACCGCACTATGCGTACCGCTATGCGTACCGCACTATGCGTACCGCACTATGCGTACCGCACTATGCGTACCGCACTATGCGTACCGCACTATGCGTACCGCTATGCGTACCGCACTATGCGTACCGCACTATGCGTACCGCTATGCGTACCGCACTATGCGTACCGCTATGCGTACCGCACTATGCGTACCGCTATGCGTACCGCACTATGCGTACCGCACTATGCGTACCGCTATGCGTACCGCACTATGCGTACCGCACTATGCGTACCGCACTATGCGTACCGCACTATGCGTACCGCACTATGCGTACCGCACTATGCGTACCGCTATGCGTACCGCTATGCGTACCGCACTATGCGTACCGCACTATGCGTACCGCTATGCGTACCGCACTATGCGTACCGCACTATGCGTACCGCACTATGCGTACCGCTATGCGTACCGCACTATGCGTACCGCTATGCGTACCGCACTATGCGTACCGCACTATGCGTACCGCTATGCGTACCGCACTATGCGTACCGCTATGCGTACCGCACTATGCGTACCGCTATGCGTACCGCACTATGCGTACCGCACTATGCGTACCGCACTATGCGTACCGCTATGCGTACCGCACTATGCGTACCGCTATGCGTACCGCACTATGCGTACCGCACTATGCGTACCGCTATGCGTACCGCACTATGCGTACCGCTATGCGTACCGCACTATGCGTACCGCTATGCGTACCGCACTATGCGTACCGCACTATGCGTACCGCACTATGCGTACCGCTATGCGTACCGCACTATGCGTACCGCTATGCGTACCGCACTATGCGTACCGCACTATGCGTACCGCTATGCGTACCGCACTATGCGTACCGCTATGCGTACCGCACTATGCGTACCGCTATGCGTACCGCACTATGCGTACCGCACTATGCGTACCGCTATGCGTACCGCACTATGCGTACCGCACTATGCGTACCGCACTATGCGTACCGCACTATGCGTACCGCACTATGCGTACCGCACTATGCGTACCGCTATGCGTACCGCTATGCGTACCGCACTATGCGTACCGCACTATGCGTACCGCTATGCGTACCGCACTATGCGTACCGCACTATGCGTACCGCACTATGCGTACCGCTATGCGTACCGCACTATGCGTACCGCTATGCGTACCGCTATGCGTACCGCACTATGCGTACCGCTATGCGTACCGCACTATGCGTACCGCACTATGCGTACCGCTATGCGTACCGCACTATGCGTACCGCTATGCGTACCGCACTATGCGTACCGCACTATGCGTACCGCACTATGCGTACCGCTATGCGTACCGCACTATGCGTACCGCACTATGCGTACCGCACTATGCGTACCGCACTATGCGTACCGCACTATGCGTACCGCACTATGCGTACCGCTATGCGTACCGCACTATGCGTACCGCACTATGCGTACCGCTATGCGTACCGCACTATGCGTACCGCTATGCGTACCGCACTATGCGTACCGCACTATGCGTACCGCTATGCGTACCGCACTATGCGTACCGCACTATGCGTACCGCACTATGCGTACCGCACTATGCGTACCGCTATGCGTACCGCACTATGCGTACCGCACTATGCGTACCGCACTATGCGTACCGCACTATGCGTACCGCACTATGCGTACCGCACTATGCGTACCGCACTATGCGTACCGCACTATGCGTACCGCACTATGCGTACCGCACTATGCGTACCGCTATGCGTACCGCTATGCGTACCGCTATGCGTACCGCTATGCGTACCGCTATGCGTACCGCACTATGCGTACCGCTATGCGTACCGCTATGCGTACCGCACTATGCGTACCGCACTATGCGTACCGCTATGCGTACCGCACTATGCGTACCGCACTATGCGTACCGCACTAAGCGTACCGCTATGCGTACCGCTATGCGTACCGCTATGCGTACCGCACTATGCGTACCGCTATGCGTACCGCTATGCGTACCGCTATGCGTACCGCACTATGCGTACCGCACTATGCGTACCGCACTATGCGTACCGCTATGCGTACCGCTATGCGTACCGCTATGCGTACCGCTATGCGCATAGCTGTCAGCCACAAGATAGCCACTAGTGGCTAATTGGGAGCCACAAAGTAGCCACAAACCTTGTGGCTACCTTTGTGGCTAATTATGCAAAATTTTGGTACCCAGGAAAACCACGTGAAACTAGCTTTTTCGGCCAGAAAATGCATCTGAAACACAATTTCTGACGATTTTGACAGGGTTTTGAGCCAGAATTTGGATATGCTGCTTCGCCCTGGCCTCGGTATCCTCAGCCGCGAGTCAGCGGCAACGTTGGCAACTCTATCAGTAATTTCGTACAACACCGAAGCAATTCAAGGCTTGAAAAGTTCAGAAAACAACAACAAACTGCCGCATCGTGCCAACACGGTCGCAAAACTAATGCTAATGCCATAATTCTAGTACATTTTGAGTCGGAGAGTGCACCGGAGGAAGACGAACCCGTCGAAAGCGAAGTTGATAGTTCAGACAGCAGTCAGTACGAACCTGCCAATGCTTCTGTTGACAGGTTTTGGAGCAGGCAAGGAATCAATTTAGTTCAAAGGGTCTCTTGTCCGCAAACCCGTTTCAGTTGCGGGGTTCATAGTCTCCAACTTTTCCTGCCAAAGGACCAAACCACGCAGGTGGTGACAACCGTGGTCTAAGGTTACTAGTAACGACGACAAAGCACGCTGATATTCTGGGATACGCAGGAGGACAGCAACGACCCAGCAAACGGCAGAGCATTTCACAATTACGACAGCTCTTCTGCTCGGTGTGCAAGCTACCCCGTCACCAGCGAGTTTGCTTGCTTGCTTGCAAAGTGCGCAGTGCGCGGCCGTTGAGCGCAACTACACGGCAGCAGGCATAGTACAGCAGGAGCACACTGACAGTGCGACTGACTCCCTGTACTCAACAGCTGTTACTGAGTGGCACTGTTACACTTGTTGCAATCAATGTCCGAAAGAGTTCAAGAAGGAGCCAAGAAAAGTATCCGAGAAAAGTAGCGGGGGCAATCTCTCACACGTCTTGGAAATTCCTCGCGGGCTCCTGTAGCACCCCAGCCAGGGCACAAGGGAAATGGCTTCTGGTGGCTGACTTGCCGACAATACCGGTCCCAGCCTGCCGGGCAGCACGGGCCGCAGGCCCGCGGCAGGGAGCTCAAGCTCAGTCACCATCCGCCAGCTCCTGACTATTATCAGACGGCTGACACTTTTCTTTGCAGCTTTCTAGCATCATTCAAATCTGATTGGCTGCGGCGGTACTTGCCGCTCTCTCCCACTCCTCCTCTGGGGTCATTGAAGAGGCTCGGAGAGCGCCGGTCGCTGGTTGAGAGGCCCTCTCAGAGGGTTTTCGGACAGAAATGGTAAGCGCTTTGCAAGTAGAACGGGTCTGTCACTCTCGCCAACCTAAATTATGCACGATTCTGTGTGCATAATGCCTACTACTACTTTAGTAGCAGTAGAGTTTTAGTAAACCGTTTACCAATGGTACCCCAGGGTGCGCAACCAGGATGCCGAGCCCAGGGTGAAGCAGCTCACCAAAATGCTGGCCCAAAAACCTGTCAAAATCATCAGAAAATGTGTTTCAGATGCATTTTCTGGCCGAAAAAGCTAGTTCCACGCGGTTTTCCGTGGAACCAAAATTTTGCATAATTAGCCACAAAGGCAGCCACAAGGTTTGTGGCTACTTTGTGGCTAAATGGGGCCACAATGTGGCAACCTTGTGGCTGACAGCTATGCTATGCGAACCGCACTATGTGTACCGCACTATGCGTACCGCACTATGCGTACCGCACTATGCGTACCGCACTATGCGTACCGCACTATGCGTACCGCACTATGCGTACCGCACTATGCGTACCGCACTATGCGTACCGCACTATGCGTACCGCACTATGCGTACCGCACTATGCGTACCGCACTATGCGTACCGCACTATGCGTACCGCACTATGCGTACCGCACTATGCGTACCGCACTATGCGTACCGCACTATGCGTACCGCACTATGCGTACCGCTATGCGTACCGCACTATGCGTACCGCACTGCGTGCGTACCGCACTACTGCGTACCGCACTACTGCGTACCGCACTACTGCGTACCGCACTACTGCGTACCGCACTACTGCGTACCGCACTACTGCGTACCGCACTACTGCGTCCGCACCATGCGTTGTACCTCCGTACCTTGGCTTTCGCGGCCTTCTTTGTAACCACACTCAGCTGCCCGAGCAGCTCGGCCTCTTGCTCTTCCGCTTCTTCGCTGCTTGTTTCTTCCCCTTCTTGCTCGTTTGCGACGATGTCTGGCTTGCGGGCGCGGCATTGCCGGTTGCTGGCGCTGGAGGGGGTCCTGCGCATCGATTCGTTCGTTTCTCCGTCGAACGTGAGTAAGCGGCGTTCGACGTCCCCCATCCAGAGCAGCCGCTGTTTGTACGTTTCGTCGTACCGCTCGTTCGCTATCTGGGTCTGGGCTTCCGCCCACTTCAGAAGCCGCTGTTCATGCAGGACTCCTGCTTCAGGATGTGAGCGACAGTCACGTCTTCCTTGTTTTACACGCCATGCACCGCCGCTCGCTTCCCGCGAGTTTTTTGAGGACTGTCACCTTCAGCGTGATGAACGGAGTCCGACCAGCGCGAAAGGAAGTACGACTGGATCTCACGAACCTCGTTAACACAAATATTCTTCTACGAGATCTCCCATGCCGCTCGCGACACGGCCCGTTCCTTCTCCCACGCTTGGCGTTGCTGCTTCTGCTGTTGGGTCCAAGCTTCCCAGGCAACTGCGGTCTCAGCGCCGGAGGGCACTGCATCCTGCTGCATCTCAACGTCCGACTCGGCTTTGGCAGTCGGTTGCAACTCGTCAAGCTGCTGTTGGAGCCTCGCCACTTGCCTCTTCCTTGCCTCCTATACCCACATCCCCACTATAAAATAGCACCCCTAGAGGTGGGAATTCTACGTGGTGCATACCATCCTACTACATCCGCCTGCTGCCTGGAACCTCGGAGGAAGAAGTTCATCCGACACGCCGGTGGTCAAGCCTGCGCCGCAAACCGCGGGGGGTAGGCTGGCACGACAGGTGCGGTTTGAAGGCAAGCGGCCGCAGGCAGTGCCGCTGGAGGAGCGGTGCCTGAAGCCGACGATCCGGGCGAAGAAGTTCTACTGCACCGAGTGCGGCGTCGCCTGCAACAGCCTCGAGCAGTACAACGTCCACCAGCGCGGCCGGCGGCACGCGGACCGGGTCCGGGCCGTGACGGAGAAGATGGCTGAGCGAGGCATCGACTACACCTCTCCCTCCCCGCTGCCTTGCGACGGTGTCCCCCGGGGCAGTGTGAGGTTTAGCTACAGTAGCCTTTTGTAGAAGCTATAGCTGCTACAGTTTTTAGCTACTGTAGCTCCTGTAGCCTTTTGTAGCTTTTTGTAGCTTTTTTTTTTGTGCGATCAAAACCGTGTGAAAGTCCACCAAAAACCGGATTCCACCCGACTTTCCGGTTTTTTCTGATGAAATTGGCACGAGGCTGGCAGCCAGCGACATGCACGCACCTGTCTGACAAGCTGCCAGGCCCAGGGCCATCCATCAGGGTGACCTGGCGGGAACCTGTGCTACTACGGCTGTAGCATAGAAGGCTTCATGCGTGGTTCTCCCGTAGCAGATTAGCTGTTTTCCCTCTGCATACTTTGCGAAAGCCTAACAACAATTAGAGCAGTTTGCTTTGATGGTCGATCAACTGGCACGTACAAACAGAGCGAAGCGCCCGTCTTTTTGGGGTCTATTATCGTTAACCCGAAGAGCGGGTTGAACACGACTTCACGCGTTAGGTATTTTGAAAGTAGCGTATTGGAAAATTGTCTGGCGCAGCTATGATTGGCAGTCTTCATTCTATAAACTGCACAAGGTTCCACCCGTAGGAAGGAGAAAGGGTGCAGCTATCAGTAACACCTTGTCGGCCAGTTGGCGGTGCAAAGGTGATCCTTTAGAAAGCGCTTGGGAATCATGAAAACACGTTCGACCAACAACAACAGGAGGAGAATCTCGCTCAGCTGGACTCGCAGGAGTTCAAGGAGCTCATGGACACGGAACCAGCTAGTTTGGCAGGTATGCAGTACAATGCGTCCGCAGCGTTCCAACCTTACTGCCACACACTCTGCACGTCTTGGCAATTCTCCGGAGCGAGTCTCCACATCCTTGGGCATGTGCCGCCGGTGAACATTCAGCTGCAACGTATATTATATGACGGGACCACGCAGCTATCACCGCAGGATGATACCTGAGGCCCCCAGCTGAGCGCCGGAAGAAATTGTTGCCCACCCTTCGAGAGGAAGCAACTGAAAACGTCCCGCGAAAGGACAACAGCGGACTTAGTCTTTGCTTCAGACACAACTAGCCATGAGCTGAACACACATACACACACACAGTGTTGGAAGAAGAACAACAGAGGCTGTTCCTCGCCATGCAAGACTTAGTACGCAAATACCCGGAGAAGTACCCATACAAGTAGCTCGTGTTTCTGTAGCGGCACCGCCGTGAGTTGGTTCTGGTGGTCCTCCCAGACTTGCTGATTGTCTGCCATAAAGCCTGATGGCACTGAAGCTTTGGCTCCTCGTACACTTCTGATGTCCGCGAGTACGGCTGCTTACAAAGATCACGAAATCGGCATCCACCCATCAGCGATGCCGCACGCTGGCACGATGCACCAATAGCTGCCCTGTTCTATATACGGGTTTCTCAGTCCTTACTCTCAGACGTAGCCGCTGCGAGTGGGCGCTCGCGGCCTAGTCGGCCGCAAACTAGTATCAAAAGGCAAGGTGCCATGCAAAAACCCCGTCAGTACGGTTCAGCGTGATCAGATGCATTTGTAGCAACTGGTCAGTCGCTCCGGCCGAGAATGAAATTTACAACCTATGACCCGCAGACCACGTTGTATATTGCTTGTTGCCGTCATGGTTGAATGTGTGGTAACTTAATCCGCTGAGTGTCCCTAACCTATTCAGCGAAGTTGAACGCGTCCTCCCGTGTCAGAAGAGTGGGCGCGTTACATGTTTCGCGTGAAATGCGCTTTGAGGAACATGTCCGGCCGCTCGACCGGCAGAGGGCCCGCAAGAACTCACAAACTGTCTCACCGGCTGACTTTTTCACCGACCTGAACACTCCATCCGGAGAAGGTATTGGCCGTTCAGTGCAGTGCTTCCTCTGCCCATCTCTTTTGCCTCGGCGGTGCCGTGTGCTGGGCGTGGGGGTTATCCACCCCACCTGTGTGTCTCCAACACAGTAGAGTGGACAAGCTTTCTATTCATCTTCTTTTTGTTCTCTATTATCTCCCGTGAGCTCCCTACCTACATTGCACGGCGGATTGGATTCCAGCCTTAGCATCTGGATCTACAAGCGGTTGTCACATCCGACCGTGCGTACGTGCACACTTGTTTTGGGGTGTAGCGCACCAAGAGTGGCCAGCAAGGGCGTTTGATCTTCGCAGTAGTCACGGTACTGCCTTTTTAAAGATTCTGCAACAGAAGTGCATTCTCAAGTTACTTATGCGCGCACAGGGTAGTGGGTGTAGGCCGCTCTATACTATAATAGCCTGTCAGATTCGTTCCCAAGTAGCCCGGACCGGATTCGACTGCCCCAACTGGTACCGAAACGCGAGAAAGAGTGTCGGCCCGCCCCGTGCAGCAGACAGTCGCATGCTCGTCTACGACGACAACGAACCAAGTAGAGTCCTCTGGCGCTGTTCCACGCTGTAAACTTGTGCCCTCAGCACTGTGAGTCAGCAGCAGTGTTCCCGCTAAGGCCGATGACCCGGTCTTTCAAAAATGGCTCCTGGGCTGTTTTGTGTCGTGCGCTGGGCTGTGGCTGGTTTTTTTCTCCAGGATGTGGTTCATGCGGGAAGAGCTGTACCGTTCGAATTGAGCGCACCAACAGTTGCAGCTGCTCCTGGTGGAGCGCCAGTTGTGTTCACCGAACACCGGCCGCTCTTGCATCAAGGTAGCCTGCTCGCTTTGCAACAGAGCAGCCCAGAGCTTCTTTCGTCGTTGTACGACGCTGTCAATCGACGTTGACAATCCGAATCTAGCGGCCAGTTTGAACTTGGCATTCAGCGAGTTATCGAGTTCCTGAAGGCCCGCAGCATCCGCGCGAGAGGCTGCCAATCGTCTCTGGACGGCTCACCTTCGGAACTGCGCCGAACAGTGTCGTCTGCCGCAGCTTTTTCTGCGCTCCGTCCTCATTATCCTGACAACTGCGCTTTTGCCCAGGCATTTTGTTCACGAGAGCCCCTCTTTCCTGCTGAACTGTTGTTGAGATTGGCCCACCTGCACTACTACTCAATGCCACGGCCTGCACTGGTCGGCTGCAGCCGGTCATTTCTTGCCAAAAACCCCGGAATTTCAAGCGAACTTTAACTCTAAAAAAGGCCGGCTAGCCAGACTTCCTTCGGCAAAAAAGACCGGCCTTTTTTTGCCGGGTGTCTTTTGTGTTAACAATGCATTGTTGGTACTAAAGTACGTGCGCTCGGCTAAGGCCGGCGCGTGGCGAGACTGGAGGCAGCAGTTAAAGTTCGGGGAACAGTAAAGTTCGGGCGAAGCTAAGTTCGGGCAATGCTGGTGAAGCTAAGTTCGAGTGATGCTTAGTTCGGGCGTTGCTAAGCGCTCAGGCTGCGCTGGTACTAAAAAACAGTTCGGGCACGAAGCGAAGTTCGGCCAGGGTGTAAAGTCCGGGTGAAGCCAAGGTCGGTGCTCGTACCCGGGGGGGGACACCCCCTCGGACCCCCCCCGACCCACCGAGTGCGGGAAAAGTTTGGCGCTGGTACCCGGGTGGGCGCCCCCCCCGCCGCCCCCCGGCGAAGCAAAACTTCGGGCGGAGCTAAGTTCTGGTGAAGCTCAGTTCGAACGATAATGAGTTCGAGTGATCCTAAGTTCGGGTGGAGCTAAGTTCTGGTGAAGCAAAGTTCGGGCGCAGCTGAGTTCGGGCGAAGCAACGCTCGGGCGAAGTTAAGTTCTGGCGAAGCAAAGTTCGGGCGATGCTAAATTCTGGTACGGGCGCAGCTGAGTTCGGACGAAGCAAAGTTCGCACGAAGCTGAGTTCTGGTGAAGCAAAGTTCGGTTCTCGTAGCAAGTTTGGCCTGTGATGGCAAGCTCGGCCGCCCGACTCCGTTTCCCGGGGTGACCCAAATACCGCGAGATACTGAGAAACTCCGCCAAAAACGCAATTTTCGGGCACATTTGACCCCGAAACGCAACAAACCTCGAAAACAATCTTCGACCGGAATAATGTCATGGGCGGGGTTCGAACCCGGACTCACCGGCCTGAAGGCCGGCGCCCGGTCACTCTGCCACCCGCATACCTTCTGCGAGGAAAAAAAAAAGCTTGCCCGGCTCTTTCCAAAAACAAAACACTTTTTTCATGAAGAAAAGCCGGGTTGGCTCGAATAGAGGCTATTCACATTGCATGTTCATAGGACCTCCAGTCTCGAAAAATAGTAGTTGGTAGCGTACAACATGAAACTTACCAAACCAGGTGAGTTCCGCTAGTGCGCACTTTGGTGTCATAAAAGACCGGCTTTTTTCTTAGCGGGAGCACTGGTCAGCAGCGGTAAAAACTTCAAACAATGCGGAATCAGGGGGCGACAGCTTCTCGTCATCAGCTGTATTTGCGATGACCGTGCATTGTCCTCGGTGTTGAGTTCGTTGCACGCCCTCGACCGTTTGCTCACCTCTATTGCCCCCCTCCCCGCCCAGGAACGAGAAAGTGTGCAGGGAAAGAGGGGGCAGCAAACACGAAAAAGCAGATGTTGACGAACCGGGTGCCAGACCTCGACACGCCCAGAATGGAGGCGACACTGAATCTGTCGATGTCGAAAAACCGAGCGAAGCCGCCGCCGAAGGGAACGGTGAAGATGCCACCCCCGCCTGGCGGAATGCCCCGGATGCCTTTGCGAAGCGTCGTGGCGCACGTTGCAAACTCGAACGGTAGCGCCGACGAGAAGGCGCCGTTCATCATTGACAAGAAGAAGGCAGTCCAGCAGAAGCCGGCACCCGTTTCCCTGCAGGGCCGCGTCAAGGTGCCGCCGCCCCCGGGGCAGAAGTTTGCAGAGACGGTCAGGCCTAGTGTAACGACAGCTCGGGCGACACCGTATGGGTCCGGAATAGACCCGAAAGGCTCCGCAAAGGCGGCACCGCCCCCAGGCTCCCCGCCGGCAAACACTGGCCACGAGCCCGCTCAAGACAGCGACGACGGGCTCGACCTAGGCGACATTCTGCTGCAGCAGGCGTAGCTGCCGGCTGCCGGGAATTTGGGGGGAAGCGTTCAACAAGAAAAAGACCCACTTTGTAGTTGCTATGGTTCTCACCCAGGGGCGGCCCTTCGACTAGTTCCCTCGACTTATGTTGTGGTAGAAAACAGCGGTCTTGTTCCGTGCCAAGACCGATCAGCGCCTACACCACCAGGGGCACGATATGCCTGTAACAAACAATGTTCAAAAACGTCTCTGTTGTTCATTCTGCCTTTCGACACGCGCGCCGAGGCACATTCCACGAACAACAACAACAACAAAAGAAAAGCCCGCGAACAAGACGCATTCCCCGCAAGGAACTCAACAGCTGGCCAGAACCCCGGCAGCGCCTACTGCGGCGCCGCCAGCGGCTACCGGCCACTCTCGGATCAACCTCTTGTATGAGATCGCCTGCACACTCCGGCTGCGAGCACCTTTATACAGCCAGGTGCAGCTGTGTCATTAAGTGGTGGGATCTGGGCCCTGTGCTACACATCTAAGCGGGTCTGAATCGTCTACTCGTCACAGATCGGTGCTATCACTACTGTTC
Source organism: Diplonema papillatum (assembly GCA_030068145.1). Lineage (NCBI taxonomy): Eukaryota > Euglenozoa > Diplonemea > Diplonemida > Diplonemidae > Diplonema > Diplonema papillatum. The sequence goes on from JAPJBO010000645.1 coordinate 41,576, forward strand.
CTCGTGCGTTGTCCGCTGCGCTCGGTTACAGACTACCGGTGTAGAGACTGTTCCCGTGCTGTCTCCTCATGTTCTAATTCTCCAAGCCACACCGCGCTACTACGCTCCGCCCACGGGGGCGAAACCGCGAGCTTCCGCTCCGGACGACCGGTACGTCCTCGTGTTGTAGTATCCACCGATGGGAGGACCGCCAGCAAAAGCCGGTCGGAGAGGAAGATGACAGCGCGAGGGCTATTGCTGAGGCATGGCTTGCTGGATGCTTTTTGCGACACACCCCACATCCCACATTGACCAAAGGATGGCAGGAAGACTCAGCCACCCTGAGCACTGCGTACATGCACAACGGTATCATTTGACCCTCGTAGCGAAGACATGACGTTTCAAGCCAACGTTCACTCAAAAAAAGTGGTCAAGCGCTGGAGCCGGGGGACGCGTATCAGAAAATATCGAGGGGTCCCTTGCGTTTAAACATCTGCAGAATTACACGAAAAGCCTTTCGGCAAAAACCCGTTTTCAGTGGGGGGGAATCACATTTCTTTAGTTCAACATCATTGGGTTGATGTGAGACCTGTTCGAGAAATATGCGTTCGGAGCCGAATGTGCGCAGGCTTCAAGAATATGTGAACCAAAATGCGCGCCCACTGGCAGCCCTCTTGTTTTGCGGCGCCCTTCGTTTGCAGCGGCAATCCGTGTGTCAGTTCCGCCTCGTGGGCGTGGGCTGCAGGTATCAATCGCCGTGAGCAACCGCTCAAATGCATGCAAAGCTAAAAGTGAAAGCACCCCTGGCATGTTCAACACGATATCATGCACTCAAACGATTTCTCTATGCTCAAACATTTACGCACGTGGAGCCCGAGGCTACGTCGATTGCGACTGTGGCCCTAGTCGGTCACTGAAGTCGGTCTTCCTTGCCAAGGTGAACTCCAAACGTGCTTGTGTAAAATTGATGGACGCAGAGGAGTCAACCACCGCCGAACCGCTTTAACGGTCAACCGGAGACTCAAAAACACCGGCTTCTTAAAACAAGAAACAGTAGAATCCAGGCAGTTTGCCCGCACTCCATACACAATCAGCTGGTAGTGCCCGCCTTGACAAGTATTGAGCTGCCCCACCCGTAGTTGTAGCGAAAGGTCGAATCGACGGCCAGTTTGTCTTGTCTTCATTTACCTCGTCTTTTGTTGCACTTCGTTTTCTTCACCTTTCCTTGTTTTTTTTTTCCTGCTGCTTTCGCCGCTGTATTTATTGGTGTTGTTCGTGTAGCGAATAATGCCTGTAATGACGAAACCATATTTATAAGATCTCGACCCGCAAAACAACGGCTCGGCTAGATTTGTGCCGTAGTTCACGTTGCGCCGAGATTAGAAGGTCGCCATTTGCGTGCGAAGGGGCACGGAGGCCGCCGGGCAACCAAGATGGCGGAAAACAGGCACATTCCTTGAATGTAGTTCTGTCTATCACCTTCGTGCGAGAAACTCTTCTGCATGCCCCGCCCATTACCTTCCAGATCCCTCTCTTGCAAGCAATTGTTCAACTTCGTTTCAGTTTTCTTGCTCCATTAGTCTTTTCACGCTCGTCGCAGAATGTTTGTTTAGGCACCGGTCATCCTGCCTGCGGTTGCCGGCCACTTCAAAAAAAGCACGGCTTCGAATACACCGCTGACCACCTAAGTCCGGATGTAGCTGTCAGCAGGAAAGGATAGACAGTCAGTCATCTTCAGTTCTTATTGTGTCTTCGTCAGCCCAAACTCTAATGCAAGGTCCGGTCACAAATTTCACCGTGGTCGTTGAGACGAACAGTACGGCGATCTGCCGGGTTCGTCAGGCGGCTGTTCGTGGCTCGTCATAGGGTAGGAAAATCCTTCTCGGGGAAGAAAGTCGAGTAGTGGCTGTGCATGCTGATCCATGTGCATGTACTTAAAGCTTAGCGGCTTTATCGGCAGCCTGAGATTCCCCCCCGCAGGTGACATCACTGTTTTTACCTTCAGCATACTTCAACCTACCTTTGCGAACCAAACAACACGAAAAAGGTTTTCGAGTGCGCACCAGGGGAGGCTTTCGCAGTCGCAAGTCTCTGAAAAGAGGAAAGAAAAAGAGAGGGTATGCCGCCGAAGCCGCCCCCCCCAGCGGGGAAAGGGTCAAAGAAGGGAGGACCTCCTTCAGGACCGCCGTCTGGGCCGCCTTCAGGACCCCCTGGAGGGAAGAAGGGGGATAAGCCACCGCCGCCAACAGCATCACCGGGAACCCCTGGAAGGCCACCACCACCCAGCTCACCTGGAGGCAAAGGCGGCAAACCCAAGCCCCCGCCACCACCATCGCCCGGCAAAGGAGCGAAGCCGCCGCCGCCGCCGCCATCCCCGGGCAGGGGCCCGAAGCCTCCGCCACCGCCGCCGGCTACGCCGCCACATGACTCTCGGCCTCCCCCACCCAGCACACCGCCGAGCCGTCCACCGCCCCCTGCGAGCCCCCCTGCTCGCGGCTCGCCACCGCCTTCTCCTGGGTCCATGCCTCCCAAGCCCCCGGCCCCGCCGTCACGTCCGACAACGCCCCAAAACCTCAATTTACTGCCACCGGCCGACCCCGAAGGCGCCTCGGTGAGCAAGTCGATGATCGAAGAAATCCTCGCAGACAAACTCCGCGAGGTGCATGACCAGATGTCGGAGCTCAAAAGCGAGCTGAAGTCGCTGCAGTCGCCGCGCCAAATGGATGCGGCGATGCTCGACTCGACGATGCCCCTCACGCACCAGCGCCCGGCGGCGCCGCTCATCGCCGTCATCGAGCGAGTGTTCAGAGAGCTCCAAAACGCGGAGTTCTGCGTCAGCCGCGGCCTGTTCAGGGAAGCATTGCTCGCAGAACCGGAGCTACTGGGCGCGCCCACGGGCCAGCTTGTCAATCAGCCGGCGTTGCAAGACGTGCTCAGCTGCGAACGGTTGATCAGAATGCTTGCGCAAGGCCACTCACTTTACGTGGACTGGAACTTCGTCGTGAACGCGCTGGGCGCCGACGGCAGCGGACGAGACAGTGTCGAGAGCCAAGTGTACAAAGCATTCCAATCGCTCAACGGTGACGGCACCAACAAAGTAAAGGTGGCGAGCCTCATTAAGCTCATGGACGCCGTCGGCATCGATGACCCGCAGTGGAACTCTCTCTCCCACGTATGTTTTTTTTTTTTTTTTTTTTTTGTATAAGCTGCTATAATATGCATCATGTATAATAAGCACCTGCTTTGTAGGAAATGCTTGAGGAGACTGCCAGTTGCGATAGATCAAAGGAGGAAAAATGTGCTGTAGCCCACACGAAACACAGGTAAATCTGGGTTTAGCGGCGGGCGAAAGCGTTCAACAAAAAAGACCCACTTTGTAGTTGTATTGTTTTCTCCCCCTCTAGCCTCCTTCGAAATGAGCACAAGGCAGTCCCTCGAGTATTCCCCCCCCCCCCCTTACTTTTGCATATCAAGAGCGCAACACCTGAGGATGCTTTAAGTTCCGGAGGAGGTAGCTACACGCAGCGCTTTAGTACACCAGCCCTGCAGTAGCCTTCAGGGGGTGGGCACCCCACGATCTTTGCACGGTGGCTGACAATCGAATACTACCGACACAACAAGAAGCCGTCTAAAGGCAGTGTTATCACCTTCTCTGTTTGTTTTGATGGTATGCCACTCAGTGAACATCGACCCGAAACGTGCAGATCCTCCGCGCATCGCCTGACAAGTGGGACGTTTCATGGAACGAGCTTTCGGCGCTGATTCTGACCGCGCGCTCGCCTCCGAGGGGCCGAGGGGGGTCGTACCGTGGGGGGGACACGCTGGAGAACCTCATCGACGACCTCGGCAACCGGGCCCTGGTTCAGACGTATGACCCGTCGCCAGTGCGATCGTGGACGCAGTCCCCGCCAACCGCCCTCGCCATGTCTCCGGCCGCAGCCAAGCGCAGGCTTCGCGTGGACGCTGTAGCAGACCGCGTCGCCGCCATCCAAGGCGCGGCGGCCAGCCACAGCAATCAATTCGCGAGCAAGTCCCTTTCAACCCGCCTTCAAGCCCTTGACACGCAGCTCTCTCAGGTTCAGTCCAACCGAATGCATCAACTGCACAAGCTCGAAGACCAAGTATGCTATTAGTCCTCACAATCTTACGGTCACCCTACAGTGCGTAGACAGCGTGATTTGGTGGTAACCGGCATGTCAAAGTAATCGTCGGGTGCATGACTTGAGGCTGTTTTCAGCAACAGGTCTCCTTGCTTCAACGCTGCGTGGCGCGTAGCTGAAGTTCGTCGGCAAACGTCTTCCACCTGTACCAGAAGCTATTCGTTGCCGCCTTGTTCTCGAGATTTCATAATGAGTCAGACAGTCCTTTACGTTTTACCTTCACCCCTAACAGTTGGCGGAATTCGAGCAGTCCGTAGACGATGAGGCACGAGTCATGCAGCGCAATGCGAGGCAAGTTTTTTCCACTCTCCAACAAATGCGCGAGGCTTACACCGGTGGATCGGCACGCAAGTATGTCCCGGCCTTTGTAAATTACGGGGTAGATCGACCATGACACACGGGGCAACCCCGCAATGTTGCGGTCGATACAGGGAGTGCTCAGCAGAACGCAATGGTGTCTCAAGTGTCATCCAACCTCATGCACCCAAAAGCCATCGTTCGGTTCACGGATAAGCCGGGGGCATGATGAACCGAATCAGTCTCAACGGATTTCAACACCAACCACCCAAACTTGAATTTGCAACCCACACCCACACAGGGAATTGCTGGAATCATCTGCTCCACGTGTGTACAAGTTTCTTCTCCATGCATCCGAGGGGCTCGCCAAGGAACTCGAATCTGGGAACACGTCGTCTGTCACGCAGGGCAGGGACGACTTACTTATAGACCATCAGATTTCCATGATCCGAGCAAAGGGCGAGGAGCTGGATCAGGTTATTCACCAGCACGGTCTCAACGAGGAGAAGTTGACCCGGACCATAAAGACCGAAATCGACCTCTTAAACGCCGGAATTGAAGAAGAGCGAGCCAAGAGGTCTGCAATTTCGTGTAACGCTCGTTGGCTAGGCACCGTCGAACGCGGGCTCATAACTCACACGAGGTGGCGCGAAGCGAGCGAACGTTTGCGGAATTGCGTTCTTCATTAAGAGTGGGCACCTCTTGAGTTTTGCTCACGAAAGCGGGGTGTCAGGAAACTAAGAAAACGAACCCAACCATCGAAACCGATCCCCCCCCCCTCCCCCCACTCTCGTGAGAAAAACTGCTGAGCGAAAGAGCTGTTGCTCGACCATTCTCGAGGACGGGATTTTGTTCACGTACGGTAGTGCGGGGTTCTTTTCTGTGTATTTCTGTGCAGCTTCTCTGTTGATTTTGTAGAAGACCCACTGGATTCCTTTGCTCATTGCCGCAGCGTTCGCCTAATTCGTGGAAGCGCCGTGGCGGGCTGTAGAGTTGACTTGCGTCTTTTCGGAAGAAACGCAGAAACAAGTGACCCTGCACCACTCTCAAACTAGCGAAACCCAGCCACGGAAAAGGTGGCACTTGAGTTGAGGGAGAGACCTACCCGCTTTGTTACGGTACGTCAAGTCCTCCCTGACGTAAGTAAATTACGTTGAAGAAGAACCTGCACATTTGCACCTCTCGATCAACGAATTGGCTCCAGCTCGAGAAGCGAGCGTGTGCGTGAAGACGAACTCTACTACCAAACCAAACAGGAGGCACATGGAGTCTGTCTTCGTATCGCTGATGGAGTCAATCATCGCGCGACTCTACGAGGAAATGAACGAGACCTTTAACGACAGGCGGGCAATGGACGCCAGGTTGCAGAGCAAGCTCGCCGAGGCTATTCAATCGATTTCCAGCTCGCTCGTGTCGTAACCTCGTGGGAGCTCTTCGAGACTCCTGGAGTAGGACGTTCTCGGAATTTGAATTGGCATGCTTACTCAGTACCCGAATTGTTCTCGCGTTCTAGCCCTAACGATCAACGACCCGCTCCCTTTTGAAGTTTAAATAATGCCATGTCGTTGTGTGACATTTATCAAGCAGAACCCACTGCTACCCTGGTGCATGCTAATCCATGTGGTCCACTGCACACCCACGACCCTGCCGCCACCCTGGATACACCGCCCAAATACTACTCATCGCCTTGCGCTGCAGGTCACCATCCTTTGCGAGATCCTGCGAGAAATAACCAAACCTGAGAAGCTGAATACCCTCGGCGCCACAAGTAAAGCAAGTCCCTCCCCCGAGGGGGCAGAACATATGAACAGAAAGTCTATTCCATTTCGCGTTGTTTTTTCCCCGACCTGTCGTCGGCCAAAATGTCCGATGGAAAAGCGCGCAGGTAATCCAAACCAACAATTTCCACGCGCTCAAACAAAAGTGAAAGGTGACGATCCCGGAGCACCCTTGACAGGCGGCAGCAGGCACCTTGTTTCATTTGCAAGGCACCAGCATCTTCTCTCGGTGTATTGAAGTTGTGGCTGCCAGTAACAACTGAGAATGGCCGATTCTTCGTTTTCTTTCTGATCCAAACAGGAGAAATTAAGAAGCTCCCGCCACTGCGTTTTGTGTACGTCCTGAAACTGTCAGGCGTTGCGTCCAACGCTCTCCTCTCATCATCGTCATTGTTGTTGTCTCCGCCACCGGGTGGTGAGCTCTCATTCTATGACCACCAGTTGCGATTGACAAATGCGCAACCGAGGATTTTGCTCACGATTCTGATCAACGCTATCATCTGCAACGGAACAGCCAAGAGCCCAGATGTAGCTGTCCCCGGGCCTTTCTTCAGAGGAAACTGAGACACACACATACCCACACACGCGCACGCACCCACACACACCCACTAGCAGTGTTTCGCTAGGTAACCGGCTGCTGCTCCTCTTTCAGCTTTCATGCCTCTCCTGCCTCCCAGGTATGAGGATGCACGATAAAGAGCTCGATATTGAGCGCAGTTTCCATGCAAATTTGTGTACTTCCTTTCTTTGCCCCCTCTTGTATTCTTGTATGCGCCTCACCGCCACCGAATGCTCATTTTCTTCTTCCTCGTCTTTCCTTTCTTGCACCCTTTTCTCCACTCGAAACCCCAGTTGTTTGTTCTTTTTTGTCTTTCTTCGTCGTTAAGCGTTGTGAATTCACATTCCTCGTTCTTAGTTGCAGCATGTACAGGAACTCTGCGTTGACCACCAGGCGCACGGCGCACAAGGGAACACACCGTTGAATAGGCACAGGCATGTCTCGATAAATGTGCATTTTTGGACAAAGCTGGAATTCTGCTATACTACACGTAGAGCCTCCAGAACCGTTAGGCAGTGAAGTCTTTCACTCTAAGGAGCCAGTGGCATTTAAAAGGATAACACTGCTTCTTGAACTTGAAGCCTAGAAGACAAAACGGCCATAAACTCCGGAGTCCGAGACCGCGTGGTCAAGTCTGCAGTTGCTTGAAACAGATCCGGGGACCAGTTTGCGCGCCTTCGCATATGGAACACCCGCCCATCCTTCCGGTCGAGATTGACACGGCTCGCGTTGTTGCAACTAGCCGTCTTGCCTGTACTTAGAAGGTGCCGATACCTTCTTCAAGCCATCCCCAGTCGGACTAACAGAGCCGAAGATTGGTCAAGACATGAATCAATGGACATCGTTGGGTCGTTTGGGAGGTACCTGTATTGCTTGTGTTTTTTTTTGTTGCACTGAAAGCTGAAAACACCGAGTCTCAACAAGATCAGCGCACAGCTCACTGAGGGAGGGCCATAAACAGCGCACCGGGGATGCGTAATTAGATGTCGTCCCTCGCAAAGAGGTACCCGAAAGATGATCCGATCCGGGTCCCCTTTGCGCAAAACTTTGCACTTTCGCGGTTCAAGCAGTACGGCGCGCGCTGGCGTACGAAGGACCGGTCGGAATGGGATGACAGTGACTCGGCGCAGTTCCTGATGGACAAGCGGTACGCGGACAACGCGCCCACCAAAGCGAAGTTCGAACAAGTATTCGCAGAGCTACGTGAGACTGCGACGGTTGGCATCAAAACCTACAACGAGGCACTGGTGGCCGCCGCCAGGCTACGCGATGGGGATATGGCGGACAAGCTCTTGCGCGAAATGAAGGAGGCGTCGATCAAGCCGAACGGACACGTGTACAATACAGCAATGCGGGCACACGCAGAGCGGGGCGACACTGTGCGCGTGCGCCTCCTGTGGCTCGAGATGGAAAATGCCGGCCTCGAGCCGTCGGACGTGAGCTACGTGTCGGCCCTCCGCGCGTTCTCTGCGGCGGGCGACGAAAAGGGCGCGTTGGAGGTCTTCTCCGATTTGATCGGACACCCGCACTTGAAGCCGACGCCGCAGCTGTGGGCATCGCTGATATCGTCCTGCCATTCCGTGGCGTCCGTGCGCCGGGTAATGGAAAAGATCCCGCCCGAGCAAAGAACCGAGGCTGTTTTCGATCGAATCCTGCAGGTCGCAGCATCTGCACAGCAGCCTCAGCTGGCGTTTGACGTCTTTCAGCACGTGCAAAACTCTGCAGGGAAATGCAGTCTCTCTCTTCGAGCGTGGGTCCTCTTGTGTGCAGTGTTGGCCAATCACGACCTATCACTTCTGGGTGAAGTCTATCGGTCGGGCGACGTGCCATACGCCGCGCTACAAGAAGCGGCGCTAACCCTCGAAGCTCGTTGTCCGCAGGCTGCTGAAACCTTTTTGGACGACGTTTCCAACTCACGCAACGCTGCGGGAGCGCAACGCGTCCGCCGGCGCTGTTTTTCAAATTCCCTTTGGGTGGTGGGTCGCTGCGACCGCAGCACACAACCAGACGAGCATCCACCCGAATTGCAAGAGCAGAGTTCCCAACCAAGCCACATGAGTTCAGGATTGCCCCGGCGCACAGGCCAACAAAATGCGTTCGTAAAACCCAGGAAGCTGTCTTGCCTGCCCCACATTGCCTGCTAGTAGCACCCCCGCTTTTCGGGCGGGCACACACATGAAAGAAGCGCCGCAATTTTATTGTCCCCGTGGTAATGAAAATGGCCAGGGTGTTGGTCTTGCATGACCCCTCCCTCTTCTTCGCGTCACCTCCAGTAGTTATCGATCGCTTGCCCAATCTACTGTACTGAAGTTTCCCAGTAGCCTTCCTTGTTTCCACTCCTTCAAGCGCCGAAAGGCAATACTCCCCGAAGAAAAATAGAACCCAAGTTCATACCACCATGGACGTAGCGGCAACCGGCAAAGGTGCCTGGCATGGCGCAAACGAGAATGAATGGGCGAGCAAACGATCAGGCGTCTGGTACCAGCACCAGAGCGCTGATCAGTTTGTGCTGGTGCCTCATTGAAAGAAAACTGCCATTCAACCCGTCGTCCCAAAACTGTCTCCTGCGCAAAAGGAAACGGGCCCCTCTTTACGAGGGAAGGGGAAAAATGGCAGACGAACCATCGTCTTCCAGCGGGGCCTGCGTCGACGTGGCCAAGGAGAAGCACGTGAAGCTTTACAACCTACTTCGGGAGGCAAACGCGTCGAAGTACGTGGCGAAGGACCCGACGCCAGGGAAGGTTGAGGAGGGACTATACGTAGGGTCCATCGGTAGCGTGCACAGCCTCGAGGCGTTGCAAGCAAAGGGCATCACCCATGTTTTGAGTCTCGGGAACATGACGACGAACCCGCATCCCTTGTCTGCGTTGAAGTGGAAGGGGATCAACGTCAGTGACACTTCAGGTGCTGACTTGGCCGCGCATTTTGAGCAATCGCACGCGTTCATCCTGGAGGGGATGCAGGAAGGAGGGATCTTAGTGCACTGTCACCAGGGGAAGTCGCGCTCCGTTACGGTCGTCGCTTCTTTCCTCATGCGGCACCGTGGCAAGAGTTTGGAAGACGCGATGGCTACCGTACGAGCAGGTCGCCCGCAGGCGGACCCGAACGTGGGGTTCACAGTTCAGCTCCTCAAGTACCAGCGCCTGCTCAATCAGGGCAGCGAGCGCACGGCGAGTTCCGATCTGGAAAAAAGAAGCGCCACCGACTTGAAGTCCTCGACTCACTAGTTCAGGGATCGTAACGACCCTCACGATCCTCCTTTCAGCGCACAACTGGTACCAATGCGAGCTTCTAAGAGAGCCAAAGAGGGGCTCTGCAGTTCACTGGTACTCAGCGTTCTTCTAAATCGGAAGGGCAGCGAACTCCTGCGAGTTCCTAGCTTGCGAAGAGGAGCGCGCGGGGTGAGTTCTCCACGTGAGTGAGTTTTCTCCCAACTACGACCAAAGGAGAGGGGGCGGGGCTAAATGCGAACCGCCACGCGATGCGGCTGGGATGCGTCTTGTACCAGGTAGCCCGCCCGAGTGCTGGCAGCGTGTTGACCAAAGTTTCGGGAAAGCTGCTCTCCACCGATGACGCTCTGGCCTCCGAGTTGGCGAGGCGGTATGCCGACTTTTTCAGTCATTCTTTCTCCGCCGACATTCCGTACGCCAGCGAGGACTTGCCAAGCTGTATCCACACCCTTGAGCTGCTTGCCAAGCTGTATCCACACCCTTGAGCTGCTTGCCAAGCTGTATCCACACCCTTGAGCTGCTTGCCAAGCTGTATCCACACCCTTGAGCTGCTTGCCAAGCTGTATCCACACCCTTGAGCTGCTTGCCAAGCTGTATCCACACCCTTGAGCTGCTTGCCAAGCTGTATCCACACCCTTGAGCTGCTTGCCAAGCTGTATCCACACCCTTGAGCTGCTTGCCAAGCTGTATCCACACCCTTGAGCTGCTTGCCAAGCTGTATCCACACCCTTGAGCTGCTTGCCAAGCTGTATCCACACCCTTGAGCTGCTTGCCAAGCTGTATCCACACCCTTGAGCTGCTTGCCAAGCTGTATCCACACCCTTGAGCTGCTTGCCAAGCTGTATCCACACCCTTGAGCTGCTTGCCAAGCTGTATCCACACCCTTGAGCTGCTTGCCAAGCTGTATCCACACCCTTGAGCTGCTTGCCAAGCTGTATCCACACCCTTGAGCTGCTTGCCAAGCTGTATCCACACCCTTGAGCTGCTTGCCAAGCTGTATCCACACCCTTGAGCTGCTTGCCAAGCTGTATCCACACCCTTGAGCTGCTTGCCAAGCTGTATCCACACCCTTGAGCTGCTTGCCAAGCTGTATCCACACCCTTGAGCTGCTTGCCAAGCTGTATCCACACCCTTGAGCTGCTTGCCAAGCTGTATCCACACCCTTGAGCTGCTTGCCAAGCTGTATCCACACCCTTGAGCTGCTTGCCAAGCTGTATCCACACCCTTGAGCTGCTTGCCAAGCTGTATCCACACCCTTGAGCTGCTTGCCAAGCTGTATCCACACCCTTGAGCTGCTTGCCAAGCTGTATCCACACCCTTGAGCTGCTTGCCAAGCTGTATCCACACCCTCGAGCTGCTTGCCAAGCTGTATCCACACCCTTGAGCTGCTTGCCAAGCTGTATCCACACCCTTGAGCTGCTTGCCAAGCTGTATCCACACCCTCGAGCTGCTTGCCAAGCTGTATCCACACCCTTGAGCTGCTTGCCAAGCTGTATCCACACCCTTGAGCTGCTTGCCAAGCTGTATCCACACCCTTGAGCTGCTTGCCAAGCTGTATCCACACCCTTGAGCTGCTTGCCAAGCTGTATCCACACCCTTGAGCTGCTTGCCAAGCTGTATCCACACCCTTGAGCTGCTTGCCAAGCTGTATCCACACCCTTGAGCTGCTTGCCAAGCTGTATCCACACCCTTGAGCTGCTTGCCAAGCTGTATCCACACCCTTGAGCTGCTTGCCAAGCTGTATCCACACCCTTGAGCTGCTTGCCAAGCTGTATCCACACCCTTGAGCTGCTTGCCAAGCTGTATCCACACCCTTGAGCTGCTTGCCAAGCTGTATCCACACCCTTGAGCTGCTTGCCAAGCTGTATCCACACCCTCGAGCTGCTTGCCAAGCTGTATCCACACCCTTGAGCTGCTTGCCAAGCTGTATCCACACCCTTGAGCTGCTTGCCAAGCTGTATCCACACCCTTGAGCTGCTTGCCAAGCTGTATCCACACCCTTGAGCTGCTTGCCAAGCTGTATCCACACCCTTGAGCTGCTTGCCAAGCTGTATCCACACCCTTGAGCTGCTTGCCAAGCTGTATCCACACCCTTGAGCTGCTTGCCAAGCTGTATCCACACCCTTGAGCTGCTTGCCAAGCTGTATCCACACCCTTGAGCTGCTTGCCAAGCTGTATCCACACCCTTGAGCTGCTTGCCAAGCTGTATCCACACCCTTGAGCTGCTTGCCAAGCTGTATCCACACCCTTGAGCTGCTTGCCAAGCTGTATCCACACCCTTGAGCTGCTTGCCAAGCTGTATCCACACCCTTGAGCTGCTTGCCAAGCTGTATCCACACCCTTGAGCTGCTTGCCAAGCTGTATCCACACCCTTGAGCTGCTTGCCAAGCTGTATCCACACCCTTGAGCTGCTTGCCAAGCTGTATCCACACCCTTGAGCTGCTTGCCAAGCTGTATCCACACCCTTGAGCTGCTTGCCAAGCTGTATCCACACCCTTGAGCTGCTTGCCAAGCTGTATCCACACCCTTGAGCTGCTTGCCAAGCTGTATCCACACCCTTGAGCTGCTTGCCAAGCTGTATCCACACCCTTGAGCTGCTTGCCAAGCTGTATCCACACCCTTGAGCTGCTTGCCAAGCTGTATCCACACCCTTGAGCTGCTTGCCAAGCTGTATCCACACCCTTGAGCTGCTTCCGCTGAACTTGTTAGTCTCCCCTCTGGCGAGCGGCATCCGGGGGCAAGGTGCCGCGCTCGGAATATTTTTGTGCGCAACACAGCCCCGGTCCTATTTGCACCGTGGGTGCCTGTTTTCTTTCCACCGGATCGTTCTTCGTGTAAGCAGACCAGGCCAAAGGGACTAGAGGGGCCGGGGGTCACGCAAAATGTACCGGCTCTCCCCTCTTCATCGAGCTTCCGGCAGTAGGAGCAGACTCCAGGGATTCGATCCTTGAAACCTGAACACTAAACTGACAGGTTCAAGGTCGTCAGCGGGACCATCGAAGACGCCAAGGCAGCTCGGGACACGCTAGGTCTCATGCAGAAGTTGATTACTGACCACGCCTCGGTGGCCGGCACTCGCACGTACACACAAGCAATCAGCGTGTGCTCTCGACTGCGCAGCCCGGAATTGGGGCAAAGGTTATGGGATGAGATGCGACGCGTGCAGATTGAGCCGAATCACTACAGTTACACCAACCTGGCGAGCTGCTACGCTAGTGTCGGAAAGGTGAAGGAGGTTGTCAAACTTTTGGATGAGGGGGGATACGAGTCTAATGCTGCAAAGGGGGTTCTACTAAGAGCGTACGCCAAAGCAAAGGAGACAGACAAACTGATGCAAACCTTCTACCGGTTCCACGACTTGGGAATGAAGATCTCACAACGGCACATGGTAGTGCTCATGTCGGGGCAAACGGATCCGAAGGCGGCGTGGTCGCTGCTGACGACAATGCGATCCCACTACGAGGTGCCACCCAATACTCTCGTTGCAAACGCTGCTCTGGTCTCGTGCTTCAATGGGCCGGACGTCGAGATGGCCGAGAGGATTCTGAACTACATGGCTGACAAGGGTATAAAGAAAGACAGCTCTACGCTGAGCAGTATGTGCGCCGTCTATTCCCTCAACAACGATCTTGCCAGTATCGAGCGTATCTTTCAGGTATGGGCAGCATGCATGCACCTTTTTCTTTTGTATGAGCACCTGCTTTGTAGGAAATGCTTGAGGAGACTGTCAGTTGCGATAGATCAAAGGAGGTAAATGTGCTGTAGCCCACACGAAACACAGGTAAATCTGGGTTTAGTGGCGGGCGTAAGCGTTCGACAAAAAAGACCCACTTTGTAGTTGTATTGTTTTCTCCCCCTCTACCCTCCTTCGACATGAGCACAAGGCAGTCCCTCGAGTTATTCCTGTGTACGCACCTGCTTAAATGCTGTCGTTCAGTGGCGGGCGTAAGCGTTCAACCAAGTATGTCCAGACGGAATACGAGGATGGAGATGTTGCGTGCTCTCTGAAGCAACGCGTTGCTGCATAGAAGCCAGTGAAAGCGTGCCGTGCGTAGCGGAATCCATGGCAAACAAAAATGAGGAATACATAGTTGCTGGCTGGGTTCCGGCAGAGAATCCACCCGGCACAGACAATAGCATCCACCTCCTAGTCTTAGTAGCGAACGAACTTTTCGGAACAACCGTTGATCAAACTTTTCCTCCTCACCTACATCTACGGAGACCCGGCCTTAAATACTGCAAAAGCACTTTAAACAACGCAACAGAGTCTGGAAGGTACGTTTGCGCCGAATTCGCACATGTTCGCCACGTACATCAGATGCTGTTGCAACATTATTCGCCGTGCGGCCGACGAGGATGAGAAAGAAAAACACGTCCAGCTGGCCGAAGGGATGCTCGAGCAGGCGGTGGCGAGCGGCTTCGCGCATAGCAACCTCGTGTACACCAACATGCTCGAGATTTACACGGTGTGCTGGGCAGACGAACGCATCGAGAAACTACAAAATATGCTCAAAGGCATCGGGGCTCGGGAGTCGTCTCTTTTTCGGACCATGCTCAACCAGTACCGCGCCATGCGACAGAACCGGAACGCCGGCGACGCGGCGCCTATTAAAAACGAGCCCCTGCAAATACATGCTGTAGAGCAGCTCGGCCGCGGAATTGAACGCAAGCGCGCAAAGATGCGGGTAAAAGAAAAAGTGTCTCCCGTGTTTGATGACTTAAAGGAACAGCGGTCTGTCTACAGAGGCCTCTTGCACAAGGACATGAGACTGAACCGGGTAGAGGCTGGCGATGAAGTGCTGTGGGTCCGCGAAGATCGAAAGCTAAATCGCGACGTTCCAAAAGTGTGGAAGTGGGCACCTGTCGATCCCAACAGGGATCCTCTGAAACCTCCTCCTTCTTCCACGTCTGCTTCTTTCAAGTCTGACGTCCCCGACTGGGACTGGAAGGAAAGGTGGCAGAAGATCTAGCATTGTGCACCTTTCTTTCACTCCCGTTAGTTCAGCTAGGTAGCAGTGACGAGCAGAGCGCATCCAGGCCTTGGGACTGCGAAGACGTGCCAAGATGTCCTTACACTCTTTCAATTATTTCTCTCTCCCTCTCTCTGCTGCAATGGCTGGAAGGAAACATTACCGACACGCTAGCGCAAGCAAACCCGCGGGTTTCCAGCGGGCTTCAGAGCGGACGAAGGTTCCCCACACTCTTGCAAGTTAAAACACGGCAGTCGCCCTGTCTTCGAGATGTAGCGCGGTACATTCCTCCTGGGGGAGTGGGGGGTAAATAATCGCCCAGACAATTCTTTGCCGTAAAACACTGAACTTAGACCACAATAAACGCTAAAACGAGCGAAACCCGGCCCTGCGGCAAAGCAGGTCAACGTCGCGTCTTGGAGGCAAATACTGGTAAAAGGTGGGCGGTTTGGTAAACTATTATCTTTCGTGTTTCGCAGGCGTGTCCCTCAGGTGGGTTTCTGGCTTATTCAAACCTGGGCAACTACTTCCCCCCCGGGCAATCCGGGCAATTCTTTACCCCCCTCCAATGATACTTTCGTTTTGTTCCCTCCGGGTGTTATGAAAGCATCACCGCAGGATAAGGGAGGGTGTGGTAGTATTTGGACGACCAAAGGCGAATGGAGCAGCAGTGGTCGGAAGCCGAGGAAAGGCGAACCGTAGAGGATACGTGCTGCGACCTTGCCGTTGGCGAGTATTTTCTGTCAAAAGGCTTGGATTCGGTCGACTCGAGGACGCTCGCAGCGGGAGAGAGGCTTCACCGCATCTGCTCGAAGCGAAAAGAAGAGCGTGAACACTCGCTGTTCAGGCAATGGGATTCTCGCGTGCAGTTTATGTCGAGTCGGTGGGAGGCCATGGAGAAGAAGATCGAGACCATGGCACATCTTTGCCAGGCGGAAACCGAGCGGCACGGCAAGGAAACTACAGACTTCAAGCGTGAGCTATTCTCAGTTCTAGAGCGACGAGAAGCCATTCAAGATCAGTGGCAGAAGGAAATGCAAGAAATGAGGCTGTCCAAGGACAACGAGATGAGCGCCCTTCAACATCAGGTAGACAGCCTGCACCGTGAGCTACGAGGTATGTTCGTCGCTTCGGACCCGCGTATTTCATATCAGACGATGGGTCACGTTTTTACAGTCTCGATTCACGAACTTTGCTGTAGTAGCCTTACTTCAGCTGTGTAGGCGCTGATGACTTTCTGCCTCCGAAACAAGTTTGCGGAACGTGCCGAGCCTGCTTGCTTTGCACTCTGTGAAAGAGTCCTGATGCCACTGCCCGACAAAAGAAAACCCCACAGAAAGCCGAGAAGTGAACGCTACACTGGAAAGCAAGCTGAAGGACACAACGACAAAGAACGAAGCTGTACAGCAGCGCACGATCGAGTTGCAAAGCGGCCTCGACGAGGAGCGCCGGAGGACGGAAGACATTTTGGGCAGATGCAAGAAAGAGACGGCGTCCCTCCTCGAAGAAAAAGAGCGCTCGCTCGACGACCTGCGGCGGCGGCTCGACGCGGCCGAAGACTCGTGCAGGGACGAGGAGAGCCAGAAACTTTCGGAGACACACCGCGTGTCCTCGCTTGCAAAAGAAAACAAAACGCTGAGCCAGAAAGTCGAGGATTTGCAGCGCCAGCTGCTCGCCCAGCAGGATGCATCGGCAGAGACTTCCCGCCGGATGCAGATGGAGTCGCAGCAGGCGCAGGCAGCCCTGCAGGAGGAAAGGCAACAGAGAAGCTCAGCAGAGGAACGAAGCAGAGAAAAGTGCGCGGCGCTCGAAGCGGCGAAGGAGGCTGCTCTTCGTCGCTGTGCGGAGGTGGAGGGTGCTCTGAAAGACCGCGAGGCGAAAGTGGCGTCACTGGAGCAGTCCCTGGCGCAATGCAGACAAGACGCCGCACATTCCGAACGGCGGTGCGCGGAGCTGCGGGAGGACCTGCAAAGGGCCTGTGGGAAGTCGGATAAACTGGAGGAGACCGTGCGCGAGACGCAGAGCCGACTGCAAAAAGAGTTTCTGGGCCAGATCCTTCAGGAGAAGGAGGCTGCACACGGCGCAAAAGCCGAAACACTGGCAAAGCTCGAAGCCGCGAACGCGAACCTCGCCAGCCTCAAGCGTGAACTCGCCGGTTCGAAAGACGCAAGCGAAAGAGAAGTCGGCGACCTGCGGGAAAGAGCAAAAGAAGAGCGACGCATCATCGACTCGCTACGAAAAGAGTTGCACGACATGGGCTCCGAACTGGACCAAACAAAAAGGACCCTGCGTGATTTCGAGGACGAAAACGCGCGAAAGACGGTCCTCATGTCGAACCTCGAGGCGAGTTACACGTGCTTGCAAGACGAGCTGGCATCGCGCGAGAACGACCAGCAATCGCTGGACGAGACGCAGACGCAACAGCTGCAAGAGAAGATTCAAGAGCTCCAGCAGCAGTACGGCGAAAAGCTGGCGGCAAGCCAGAAGGTTTACGCTGAACAAGAGGTTGTTGTCGTCAGCTTGAAGACAGAGCTGGAAACCGAGAAGGTCACTGCGTGCAGCAAGGAAGCTGCGCTAAGTGCCCTGCATGCAGAAGTAGCGTTGCTCAAAGCTGAAGTACGGGATATAAGGGAGGAGAGAGACTCTTTGAAGGAAACACTGGCTATGGGTAGGTACAATGCAATGGACAGCATTCTCCGCACCACGCGACCTGTGCTGACTCATGCCGAAGCAGATGAGCTGAGGCGCGAAGTGAAGGAGAGCGAGCTCGTGAAGACGATGTTGAAATGCAACATCGACTACCTGCACACGTCGGCGCTGCAGGCTCACGATGTTCTCTCAGATCTGCTGACGTGTCTGCCCAACATTCCGCCACTTGAAGAGGTGGAGTACGGCGCACTTGAAGAAGTGCACTGTCACCTGTCAGCTCTTCTTCGCGACACGGTTCGTGCGCACATCGAGTCCAGGAAAAGAGACCGCGTCACAGACAACGTCGAACAGCCCGCCTTAGTTGACAGCAACTTGAACGAGCTGTCCGCAGAGCAGACCGGCACCCCCACTGTCACCGCCACCAACATCGAACACATCACCGCGTCTTTCTGCAGCAATGCCTCCATTGTCGCAGACATGCGGGCATCCACAACACCAATCATCGCAGGCCCAAACAAGTTGCCGTCTCGGCGTCCGCAGTCTCGCCCGTCGAAGCTGGAAACGCAACACTCATCGGCGCCAACGCAGAGAATGTTCGCTGCTCGCCCCGCAAGCCTCGATAGGAGGCCTCCGCCTCGAAGGCCGAGCAGGTCACAAGACTCCGACGACTACAAAACGGGAAACCTGGTATTTGCCGCTCGTTTCTTGTGCATCCCTCGAGCAAAGGGGGCACGAAAATCCCTCTCTTCTGCGACCTCAGTACTCTAGAAATATTTAGTGCTCCAGGCTGTGTCCGCCAAGATTTAAAATGCTACGTGAGCTAGCCAATATGCAGCATCTTCATACGATTAGCTTGACAACGAATCCAACCGCACTTCTCACAGGTACGGTTCGGAGGCCGCTACTGCACGTCGCCTGCGCCGAGGCATCCTTGAACTATTAGAATCCTTTAGAGTGTTATTCCAGCCGATCTGAATGTCTCCCCGCTTTTCTTTTACATTCTCAGTAGAGGCTAAGGTTGTTAGACGCAGAGTCCATGATTTTCAACAACAAAACTACGCATTTCTTTCCCTCCCACACTTGCCTTTTGGTTCATATGTGCAGGATGCTAAAACGATAAGAACGACAGACCTCAAACCATCGAGGGCGAAGGCAAAGCGTCTCTGCAAGAAGTCTGTCCGTCCAATTTTGACCGGCTACCAGGGACCAGGGGCTGCTGCTCGTCAGTAGCGACGTGAGGGATGCTACGCTGAAAACTCCTGTGCGTTGAGCTCGACATGAAATGTGATGTTTTTACTACCAAAGTGAGTCGCACATAACGTTCAACAATGGGCGACGTTCGTGACATTTTGGGCTTGGAGAAGAAGAAGCAGCCGAAGCTGTGGATAGCACCGCCGAAGCCGAAGGCCGCGAAACCCGCGAAAGACCCCGTGCAGGCGGCGCTCAACCTCCACGGCGACTTGGGCATCCAGTTCGAGGAGAAACTGCGCGAAGCGCTGCAGCAGCGAGACGCAGAAACACACCGGGACTGGCGCCCTCCGTCAGCGTGGACGCAATCGTCTTTTCGCCACCCTCTGCGACCGAAGGACGATCTCGCCGTGAGGAGCTGGCATTTGGCCCAAGACGCGCCCGTGGACCCTCACATGTACGCCAAGGCCGAGGCAGACTGCCGGAAAACGAGGTACTTCAGCTTCTCCGCCGACGAATACGAAGCGATCGAGAGTATGCTGCAGCAAGAGCAAGAAGGCAGCGACGAGCCCGCAAAGAAGAAACCGAAAAAGGATGCGGACCCACCCAAAACGGAGACCCGTCGCTGGACCAAGGACCAGACGCGGCAGCTTTTTGATGTTGTGAAGGCGCACGGCACGCGCTGGCCCGTCGTCGCAGACCGCATGAACGCTACCGTGTTCAAAGAAAGCGCGCCTGGCACTGTTTTCGACGAGGACAACGGGTTCTTCACTTGCATCGCCCTCCGCGAGCGGTACTACTCTGTCTCCTCGGCGCTGTTGAAGCTGAGGCGGCTGAAGGTGCAAACCCGCGGGAGCAAGGGAGCAGCTAGCAATGGCCAGCTCACCCTCACGTCATCGAGAAAGCGCCACCCGTTGGAAGCGACGCCTTACGACCGAGAAGCGGATGCCGAACTCGATCAACGGGCAAAGGCGGCTTGGCAAGAAATAGAAATGGCGATGCTTGCTCCTGCTCGCATGAGCGCCCTTCGAGAGAGGCTCGAGTACTTGAAGAAGATTCAGCGGCCCATGTACGACTGCTGTGTCGAGACACCCGAAGAAGCCGGCAAGCCCACGAGTTTACTTGCCCCACTTTCCGCGCGCATGTTCGACAAAGAACAAGGAAAGGCCGCAGTTCGGAGCGCGAAGCCCACCACACGGTACTCAAGGATCGCTGGCTTAAGGACAACAAGCAGCGTCAATGAAGCGATTATGAGCATCGAGCTGCATCACGCATCGAAAGAGGTCCAGAACCGAGTTGTCCAGCTTCGCGCTGCCTTGCGATATCACCAGGCCCTTGACATGGCGCTGAAGAAGCAGGAGACAGAACTTGCGAAAGTTGAAAAAAACGTGCCCGCGTCGGATCTCGTAGACCTAATGCACAAGACGCATACAATGGTGATTGATCGATAGATCACTTATGACCACCGAGTGGTCATAAGTGATTTAAAACGACTTAAACATGCGAACGAGCGAGCTAACTGCAGGCGCAATGCTCCTACTAGAAAGATGTTTCAGGCTGCAGGCGCACTGACGCATTGGACGAGCCTTCCGATTGTCTATCTTGCTTCGTCACAGAGGCGCCGGGCCTGCGAGAACTACAGAGAATACCGCCAGTTTACTTCATGGCTTTGAGGACACTGCCGTATTGAAAGAGATTCAGACTTCAATCCCCGCCCTGAGACCAGGTCCGTCACTGAGGAAGCAGCAGGCAGAGCTGAGAGTCGATAATAATGTGCCGCGCATCACCTACTGCAAACAAACTCAAACAATGGAGATGATCGTTCGTGGCAAACTAGCACCACTCTTTCATGTAGAGGCCATGCCCACTTGTGGTTTCGCGATCGTTTTTTTTCTCACTCTTCATCTGCATCCAGGCCTTCATTGAGGCTGCCTACCATATTCGCAGACTCGATCATAGACCCTAAGTGACCAGCTGATGTACTGCAGCCGATTGAGACACGCCTTCAAGCCCCACGTGTGTTCTTCCCGGGCAACAAACACCGAAGCAAGCTCTCACAAACTATGTAGTAGAGTAGTGCATCCATTGGGAAAGGATCAAGATAAAACTTACATGCAAGATGTGTTCATAGTTTTCTTCGCGCTTGGAATCGCGACGCTGTTTGTGCTGGGTGCAGTAGCTACCTATTTGAAGCAACGAAGGTTTAACAGTCGCCGTGAGAAAGACTGTCAGTGGCAACGTGAGCAAGCGAAAGCTGAAATGGAAGTTTGGGCGCAGACAGGCGGGTGCAAGGGCGACGATGATGCGTTCAGGTGTGTCAAAGCGCGCCCCCCTCCCCAGTCAATCGGTTGTCCATACTCATATTGCTGTTATGGCTTTGAACCGTTTTCACCTTCTGGGTGAGTGCACGGCAGACACATCTGAAATCGCAGGCGGGGTGGAGAGGGAAGGGGTTTGGCTGAAATTCAGGGGCCAATGACAGGCGCTTTTGTGCCTCTCAGAGGAGGATATCCTGTGGCGGAGAGGTCCTTTTGGGTGTCTTTTGAAGTTCTATCGGGTGGTGAGGGGTCCTTATGAGAACATCGTGCCGGGTATATCGTGTTTCGTCGTTTCTGGGGCGGGGGTGTATAGCGCATTGTACAGCTCGAATAACTTGCTAAGGGTGACGAAACAGGGCCACAAAACGCGGTGCGTTCAACTGACCAAGCACGATCGACTTTCTGTGAAATGCATGCGGAGTCGCCAGCAGCAGCGAGACTTGATCTTTACTTTTGTTGGAGTTAACTCGCTCGAGGTGCAAGGAACCCGTCTACACACAGGGCCTTTGTAGGCGCCGTGGTGAAGCACACCGCAAGATACTCTGGAGACGAGACAGAGATCGCCCTCCTGCAAACTGCCGAACAGGCTCTCCTTGTGTACTCCGCCGCACACATCGGGACATCTATGGATACATTCAAAGGCGCCTCCCTGCAAGAGCTACGTTGGATCGCTCAGGATAGCGAAGCTGCCTTCACCGGCTTGCAACTTTTGCAGCACTACTGCGTTGCAGCAGCAAAGAGAAAGCACAACGACGAATCTTTCGGTATCGGGCGCACGCCTCCTGTCCGGGGGATCATCAAAATTGACAACGTGCCTGGCGCGCCAGCAAACTCTTAAGCATTTGAAGATCGACATGCTGTGCTTCGAAAGGGGAGATGCCAAAAGCACCCGGGTTGATTTGGTTCCTCGTGTGCGAGAGTTTCTCACAACGAGCCCGTCGTGCCACGAAGGTGCGACGAGTGTCTTGAATCTATACACGGCTTCTTTAGACTACGTTGGAGCGCAAGTATGAACATGATATCAGATCGCTGAAATGGTGCATCCACCGAGAAAAGAGTCCTGTACTTCCTCGCCACATTTTGCCGTAATCCGAACTGAACTTCCGTTCAGTACCAAACCGGGCACTTCGATTCCTCTGCAGTTTTGACAAGCAGTTACCCCCAGGGGACAGCAGCAAGCGTCGTGGACTCATGGGCTCATACCGGGTTCTCTCAAGAAGAATCACACGCAAACAACATTAACACTTCCAGAAAAACATGTATTCAGTTTCGCGAAAAGACTTCCGAAAGGTGAACCCCGCATCAACACAGATGACACGCTCGGCGGCATTGGGGGGGGAGTAGGGAGAGGAAGGAGGGGTCCCCCTCCGTCAATGGCAGAAATAGACGAAGATGAGTTCGCTCGCAACTTTCAGCGGCTACGTTTGCAAAGGGGGCAGGAAGAGAAAGAGCGACTCGAAAAGGCGGATGTCGAGGTCGCGGAAACAGCGGTCGAGATGACCGCTGTTGTGAGTGAGCAAGACGCCAAGGCAGGCGACGTGACTGCGGGGCGGGCGCCTAACCAGCACTTTTATCGTGACATCCGCGGGTTTGTGCCGATTGTGAGCTACAAGGTAGCTGAGCGCGAGGATACGATATACCGCGCAAAATGGGTGGCGCGCATTGGGCTGCTCCTCGTGTTGGTTGGCACATTGGTTATGATCATTGTGTTCATGGTTCACCGTCGACAGCAGATGGAGGACTATACCGAGCAGGAGACAAACACGACGGTTATGTTTCTCTCCTTCAAGGGGTCGTTGGAGCTTTGGAATGACGCTTACTTTATCGAAGCCGTGTCGCTGTCTTCTGGTGTTCCGCCTGCAAGTGTGCATGTCATCGAGGTTTGGAGCGGCAGTGTGAACGTGTTTTTCAAGCTGATTTCTCTTTCTAGCGACACAACCGCATCGCGGGCCGTCTCGCGCCTGCAGTCGGTAGTGCGCATTGATGCAGAGGCTGGACCAGCCTTCCGTACCGAATCCGTTTTCCGCAAGTTCGGACTCATCCTCCTCTCACCACTGATCGCAGACATCGACCCCTTCGGGCCGAAGCCGCCCGTGGAACCAACACCTGTGGTTCCAGAAGATGTCTCGGCACCTATCGAGCCGATCACTGTCACTGCCGTTGCTGACCCGCCGATTACCATCGAGGGAGGCTCGCGTTGTGGCGAGCTGGAGTCGGAGGTCGGGTACTGCGGTCACGGGCTTGTCGTCGACACTGCCACGCAACGATGCCGCTGCGCCTACAATGCCATGAATCCGTTGGTTTGTCTCGACTTGCTCTGTGTTGAGCCGCAATGGACGTGCACGTACTTCCACCACTTCCAAACCTGTGGTCTGACTCTAGCTGAGTGCCAAGACCGTTGTGTGGAGCAAGCCTTTTGCACCGGCATCGTGCACGACCCCAGGCGGCCTTCAGACTACTCGTGCGAGTTACTCTATCAGAGTGATCTCGGACTGCCGTGGCCTGTATTTCAAGCGATTAATGTAACGACAACATGCCGCCTGCTGGGGCGCTTCGTGCCCAAGCATGCTTATACAACACGGTTGCCACGCGCGCATTTCGGAGCATTCGTCGAAAATGCGTTCAACATTTCAGTGTCGGACCTCCCTGAACGTGGTGATCTGTGGGTAACCCCGGTTGCTGCCGGTGTAACTTTCACACCACAGCGGGTCCGATTCACTCGTGATTCTGCAAAACTCAATTACGAAGTTGCGTTTTCTGCCAACGAGACCATCGAAGTAGAGCGAGCGCTTGACGCGGACTATGTAGTGCTTGCTTCGGACCGATCTGTCAGTATCACCTTGACAACCACCCCCACAACTACTCTCCTACCGACGAAAGGCCCGAATATTTTTGATAACCCGTTCGGCACCCCAGAGTCCGAAAACAGGGGAGGTGCACCCGAGTTTTTTACTGATGACAACACAACGGACACCGTTGTCGTTTATGCCGCGAGCATCGGTACGTTGACTGACCAGGGCTTCTACATTCTACCCGTCACGTTCGTAAAGTCGGGCATTTCTGCGATGGAATTTGGCGATATTCTAGACAAAGAATTATTGCTGTCCGTACCAGACAGAGCGTGGGTTGAGCTGATGGACGATTTTTCTCCGGAGGTAGCCGGTAGCCTTGCAACCGGCAGGTCACGCGAGTATACGTTTCGCGCAGTCAGAAGTACTGATGCGGTCGGCTCCGGAGTTAAAGCCACCGTAGCACTTCGCGTAAAACTGGATGTGCCAGGAGTTGTTGTTTTCCGCCCAGCCATCCTGCTGTTCCACCCAGGCATCGACGAAGTGCACGTAACAGCTTTCGGCATTGCAGAGGGGAGCGCTATTGTTCGCTTCGAGGCGACTTCGACTACAAATATGACAAACAACAATACGCTGAATGCACACGGTGGCTCGGAGTCAGAAGTTTCACCACAGTCTCTCAGCATACCTGTCGATCCGCCAGCTCCGTTCACGATACTCGTTCAGGATATCGACTCCCTTTCATCGCACAATGTCGCTGTGTCAGGAGTGGCGAATCAGTCATCTGTGCCGCCGGATTGCTTCACTTGCCAGGCATCTTCTGCAATTGACGGCGACCGATCTTCTTCTGGCAGTGTTGTCGTGACTGACTACTCCTACCCTGCAGACACATCACCATGGTGGCTCGTGGTCCTTTCCGCTCCCCGCGCTATCCATAAGGTTGTCATATACAATCGGCTAGACTGCTGTCAGGACCGGCTGCAAAATGTGACTGTTGAACTTCT
Organism: Diplonema papillatum; assembly: GCA_030068145.1. Taxonomy (NCBI): domain Eukaryota; phylum Euglenozoa; class Diplonemea; order Diplonemida; family Diplonemidae; genus Diplonema; species Diplonema papillatum. Next base: position 66,497 of record JAPJBO010000645.1, read on the forward strand.
TCTGGATGGCGCTGTGGCCTATCGGTCGCAGCTCCTGAACCTTAACAATGAAAGGCGGTCGCCGCTCACATTGGTCGTGTCTCCGGTACCGCTCGTTGTGGCAGATGCCGTGAGAGTTTCAAAGTCCATTTCTGGTACGTCGATCAACGGGATGGCAGTGACACTGAATCTACTGGAGGTAGAAGTTCTGTCGCGGGAGGCAGTCGAAGAAACACAGGCGCCAACGCAGGCTCCGGTGCCTGAAGAAAGTGCTCCTGCAGCGCCACCCCTCGAGGTTGCAGAGGACAATCAGTTGTGGAACGTTGCCCCCCTAGGGATTGTCAACCAGTCGTCAACTGCCCAAGACTGCCCAGAGTGCGCAGCATCGACAGCTACGAATCAGCGCATCTGCGGGGCAACGGCGCTGGAGTATACAATGACCGAATCTTTGTTCCCGAATGCCGACACCGGGCCTTGGTTGTCGATCACGCTTCCCTTGCCCATGCACCTTCATTCAGTCCGTATTTTCAATCGTCAGGATTGCTGCCGAAAGCGGCTGCGCGACGTGACTGTCAGCGTCTTTTTCGATACCCAGCGTCTTTTCACTACCGCCTCCTTGAATCCCGCCGACGTGCTTGATGGACCGCTAGTTCTCGAGGTTCAGTTTTCCTCGCCTATTTTTGGCAACATCGTCAACATCACGAAGGCGAATACTGCCTCTGAGACAAACATCGACATGGTACTCTCTGTGGCGGAGGTGGAGATTATCTCCTACACAAAGCCGGCCGACACCATGTTCCCTTCACACATCACTCCGACAACAACTAGTACAAGTACCGTCAGTACGTCTCGTTCAATTACAGTTACTCCAGTAGTTGATATTTTCGAAACGACAACAGACACATGACCACAACTGTTAACTGCTTCCGTGGTGCGCATTGGCGCGTCGTGGGATACTTATCACCATTTTTGCAAGAGCACCAGTGAAAGTTCGTTTTTGATGGAAAATCATGGGAACGCTTCCTACCAGTCTTCACCTGGTCGCTACTGTTCGCTTTGCAGCGAGTGCACGGTGCAACGACACTCAGGCGCTGCGCTGGTGTCAAAGAAGTCATGGCTGTTCGCGTTTGTGTTCTACCACGATTTTTCTACGGAGCGATGTTGTTCCCTCCAGACTGCCGCTCCCCACTCGCTTCTCGTTTCCACGAGCAAGCGAGAACGGCTTAGTAAGAAGAGCTCTAAAAGACCGCAACAAGTTTCGCACTTTTCTTGTGCAGTGAACAACCAGTCACCCACACCATGACAAAACAGTGTTCGACGCGTAGGGATCGCGCAGGGACTGGAAGCTACCAATTTTCAAGACATTAGCTATTCACACAATTCCAGTGTGGGCATCGGAGCCCGAAAGAAAGTTGCTGAACAAGGGCAACCCACAAACCAAAACATGTTTCGGCTTCAACGTTGAACCCGAGAGTCAAAACAGTGGAGCTGTGCGCGGGGCAGTCTTCTATCAAGCGGCTGTGCACGGCGTGAAGAATTGACGAGGAGACTCGACTGTAGACGTTTCGTTTTCTGATCGTCGTCGGGTCTTTCAATGTCGAGCGCAGCCTGCGTTGGCCCAACTCTATACCCAGTCATAGTGCGACATCCATGGCGACCGAACGCGCATGTCGTAGGTAATGGAGCCCGAGGAATTGTCAAAGTAGTAACAGAGCCTTCAGACGTAGATGAGGCCGGCGTGGTGCTTTCGTCTGCTCAAGGGCCGGCATTGGTCGGCTTTCGATGCCTCGCGGTGGACGACAAGATTATCTCTTGGGGAAGCGAAGAGACGAAGATTGTGCTTGGTTTCCGTGGAAATGTGACGATGCTTCGACTGAAGGACGTTGATCGCGGCGAAGTGCTTGCCACTGCACGTCTTGACGACTCAGATGATGGCGCTCTTGGCTATGCTTGTTCGTCGGTTCAGTGGAATCTCGAAAGCAGCACACAAGTTGCCGTCACATATCAGCACGAGGAACAGCACGTAGCGCGCCCCGTTCATTCCTGTGTGAAGGTATTCGATGAGGCATTGACGCCACTGACACTGATAAAGCAGTTTAAAGCTGACTGCGGATACAGTTGCTGCTGGATGAAACACTCCGTTCTGCTGACAAGCACCACCGATGGGCTCACGTTGCGCGACATGCGAGAAACTTCTGATTCACGAAAGCCGGACCGTCCTATGCACTCACCAGTGTTTCACCTTGCCAGAAACCCAGACGACCCTTACTACGCAGCTGGCATCACTCCTGTTTATGAAGGTAGCTTGGTGCAGGTATTTCTTTCTTCATCATCCAGTCGCAACCTTTTGAAGTTATATCTATTCATCAGGCAGCGGGACAAGTACTTCTCGCTCTCGTCGCCATGATGATTGCGTCGTGGGGAAATCGTTACCCCGTTTTTTAGTCGAAAAGACATTCATTGTGAACGACCACAAGGGCTTGGCAAGCGGCAACCACGACGACATCATTGACAGTTGGGTTGTATTTATTCGAGACTGGAGGTCCTATGAACATGCAATGTGAATAGCCTCTATTCGAGCCAACCCGGCTTTTCTTGCAACAATTATGAAACCGTATTGTTTTTGGACTGGATAATAGTTCAGAGCAAGCTTTTTCCCCTTCTGGGAAAATGCACAGGGGTGGCAGAGTGAGCGGGCGCCGGCCTTCAGGCCGGTCGGCCCGGGTTCGAACCCCGCCCGTGACATTTTTCCGGTCGGGGATTGTTTTCGAGGTTTGCTGCGTTCCGGGTTCTAATGTGCCCGAAATTTGCGTTTTTTGCGGAGTTTCTCAGTACCTCGCGGTATTTGGGTCACCCCGTCGCCCCGGGAGAGGGCCGGCGGGGGGGGGACGGGCGGGAAAAGGCTGCCCCAGGGGGGTGGCGGGGCCACCCGGGTACGAGCGCCAAACTTTACCCGTGCTCGGTGGATCCGAGGGGTGTCCCCCCCGGGTACCAGCGCCAAACCTTTCCCGTATTCGGTGGGTCGGGGGGGTCCGGGGGGGGTGTCCCAAGGATGGCAATAATAAAATACACTTGTATTTTATTCGTTGTATTTTATTGTATTTTATTGTATTTTATTCTGGAGAATTTGTATTTAATACAAGTCTGTATTTGGAATCCCATTTGCCTGTAGTTGACATATCTTTGTCTGTACTTTAGGTGGCTTGCCGTGGCTACCCTTGAAGGAAAGCGGCTCCGGGTTCTGCCCGGAAACACCTTGGGTGGAAAGAAGCGGGAGGGAGTTTGATCACATCAGAGAGTAAGAAAGAACGCAAGGGAGAGAGAGCAAAACCGTCTGTAGGGTGGCGGGCTTGCCTCGTTCATCTTCGATGATGGGAGACGTCGACGCACTGCTTGACCGGGCATCATGCTTGGCTGAGAAAGGCGTCGACGAGAAGGTGAGGCAGCAGCTGGTGAGAATGATGAATCTCGTTCTCACCCTGATGGAAGCCGCGCACTCCGGGGCGCCGCCCGCATCCGAAGCAGGGAAACGTGGCCTGACAGTCACAAACGCACAGCCCCCGCCGCCGGACCGGACCCGGCCGGCGGTCGCCAGCGCACAGCCTCCGCCGCCGGACCGGACCTGCGCACCCCCGCTGCCGGACCGGACCCGGCCGGAGAAGACTCGGTCCTCTGCGTCTGCAGAGCAACCGAACCCACCGACGAACAACACCTGGGCGCAGAAAGTGCGCGATGCAGCGGCGGCGCAACCGAACACGCCCAAAGGGAGCACGTGGGCCGAAAAGACCCGACGCACACGGCCGAAGGCCGTCATGGTACTCGATGGCTGGGGAGTGCCAAAGGTCGAGTCCGGTGTCGAGATGGGGAGCAAGAAAGGCGGCGTCCTTGTTGCCGCGAACACCGAGGATGCGGAGTACGCATGGGGGGCTGCCTTGGACCTCATCGGGGTCTGTCCGGGCGCAAAAGTAGCCGTCGTGTGCACCGTACCGTGGGCAGAGTCGGCGAGGCACCTGGTGGTGCTTTCTGACGGGAACCACCAGGACGTGTGGGCGAAGTACTACAACGTCACCCCGCCGACGGTATCGTGCAAAACGGTCGCCCCCGGGCAGCCGACGACACAGGTGTGCCTATTCCAGGTGCGTGCGGCTTATGTCCACGCCACGACGTGGGAGACGGCGATGAAGGCTGGCCAGTCGGTCAGGATCATGGCGAAGAAGGCGGCGGAAGCCGAAGGTCTGCGCATGGACTGGTCGTCGGTGTTTACGAAGGTGCACCGACGTCAGGGCGTGTGTGAGGTGAGCGTCCGCGTTCCCGTCGAAGACGTGCCGAAGTTGCTTCGGAGCTCCGGGAAGGCCGGCACTTTCTGGAAGGCCATGTCGTTCGTCAACGGAACGGACACGCTGCCGGCGGTGTGGGTGAGCGACTGCGCCCTCGAGGAAGCGCGCCAGATAGCTTCCCGGACACCGAACACTTTCGGTGTGATCGGCGGTGCGAAAACCGGCGTCTTCGGCATACGAACGACCCCGGAGCACGTCGCCGCCACGGAATCGGCGGTCGGGAAGAAGCTGTCGAAGCGCCAGCGTCGGGGTGACAAGTACATCGTCACCACGGCGTGTCCGGCGGAGCACCCGTCCGACCTCCTCGCCGCCTGCGCAGCAGCCGAATGGAATGTGGAGCCGGTCGGTTCGTTCAAACGGCGAGGGGATACTGTGTGCGTGGTCATTGCCGACCAGGGACCTCCGGCACCAGTGCTCTACCGCCTTGATCGGGCGTCAATCTCGATCAGGAAATACGACCGATCCATCGACGCGAGGCAAAAGAAGGGGTTCACCACACAGTGCCAGCGGGTGAAGATTAATCTCCCTCGCGAGTTCCTCGCGAGCCTCCATGAACGCCCAGAACCCGTTCCTGGACAGAAGCGGAGCCGCGCCAGCGATGAGACGACGACCCAGGACAAGGTGGCGCGGGTCGACACCGCTGACAATATGGCTACCGACTGCCGGCACGCCAACTGGCAGGAGGCATACGAAAACGATAAAGCGTTCCTATGCGAAGTCTGCTGCAAGAGTATGCAAGTAGGACAGGCGAGGCGTCAATGTGCACACGGCCCCTGTGAGGCGGTGGTTTGCCATGCGTGCTGGGCTAAACTGCAAGACGCCCCCCCAACACCGCCCTCGCCTGCGCAGGCGCCCGCCGTCGACCCCGCGGACTCAAAATGGTGAGCCCTCAATTATACCACGCGTCATACGCGTCACACAACCTTACCCTCACTACATCCTCTGGGTCCGGCCCTCGCCTACCACCCTTACGTGTAGTAACGATCAACGTAACCTCGTTGTTAAAGAACGTGCTCCTCCTCTGCGGCATTGTGGCGGACGTCATCTGCTTGCAGGAGACGAAGCTGACGAGCACCGGGCAGAAGAAAATCCGGATGGCCCTGAAGGAGTGTGCTGCTCTCGACGTCTGGCAGCCTTTCTTCGGTTCCTGCTGCGAAGGGCGTAAATGTGGCAACGACGTTCCATCCCAAATAACCGGGGGGAGCGCCGGTGTAGCAATCCTTGTGAGGAAAGGCCTGCCGGCATGCGTGGTTAGCCCGTTCGATGTCGTTGAAGAGCGGGCCTACGAGGCAGCTCGCTTCCTCCACGTACGTGTCGCGACCGGAAGCGGGAAGGGTGCGCTTCACGTGGTTTCGTTGTACGGACATTGCGGCCACTCGGCTCGGATTGAACGTGAGAAGTTGGTCGAGGGGGTTCTCTGGGGCATGCGCCGGCGCCTGGGCGCGGTACCGATTGTAGTTGCAGGTGACCTGAACACAGACCCTCTGAACTCTCCTGCCCTACGCTTCGCACTGCGAAACGGGTGGACTGACTGTGCCGAGCTTCACGCGAAGTCCCTGAGCAGGCCTCCGGAGCACACCTGCTACCACGGGGAGCCGTCACGCATTGACCTTGTGCTTACCAACGAAATCGCCTCTTCCGCTCTTGGAAACGTAGAAACCTTCGAGGCCGGGTTCCCGACACATAAGGCGATTCGAGCTGAGCTTCACCTCACCGCTTTCCAGCAACTTAACGCGGTGTTCCGCTTCCCCCGTGCCATCCCTGGATCCGGTCTGACTGACCGTACCGACACCGCAGCTCTCAAAGCTGTAGTCGCGAAATACCGACTCGCCGACCCGTGCCCCCGCGGACTAGAAGACAGCCAGAGGGTGGATTTTCTCTGGCTGCGTATCTCGCGGGCGGCGGAGGATTATCTGCTCCAGAAGTCCAAGATTGAGGGTAACCTGGCGGCCTACCGCGGGCGAGGAGAGCGGCGGAGGCTGAGCACCCAGCGCGTGTCCGCGAGGCCGTCCCCGGAGGGTGCGGGGGCCGACACCGCACCTCTGAAGAGAGCCAGGTGTCTTCTCGGACGCATGCGGGAATACTCGGCCGCACGAGCCAAATGGGAGGATATGTCCAGCGCCCCGTGCCCGTTGTCGCTCCTGCTCAAAGGGCAGTGGGACAAAATACGGTCGTTTCAAAGCTTCATCCTCCAGCGTACGGACGGGAAGTGTGCTTTGCCACTGATACCGCCATCGGCGAAGGCCGCGCGGGGCCTATCACACACTATCTCGGACGTGTGCCAGAGCCTGGCCCAGACTACGTTAAATTCGAGGTACCTGGAAATCGCAAGGTGTCAGCGCGAGCTCCGTAACCCTCTGGGTAAGGAGTCTTTTGCTTGGGTGAAGAAGGAGGCGCCGCCGACATTCTATTTTACGAACGGTCGCGACGGGCGACTCACGGCGAACTTGGTGGAAGTTGACGCGACGGTAAGGAGGAAGTGGGACCCCGTGCTACGCATGTATGCCGGGAAAAAGGAACCCGAGTTCGCCCCCTTCCTGCGAGAATATGGTGACTTTATTGCGCAACACCCGTGCCAACTGGGCCCCATCACGGCCGACCGCCTACGGTCGATAGCGAGGAAGAAAGGTGTGCAATCGTCATGCGGCGTGGACGGCTGGCGCATGCGAGAAGTTGCGGCCCTGCCGGACACAATCCTGGAAGGGTTTGCTGCAGTACTGAACGAAGTCGAGGAGACGGGCCTATGGCCCGACGGGGTTCTAGACGCGCTAGTCACCCTGATTCCCAAGGGAGAAGGAGATGACCCCCTGAAGCTGCGGCCCATCACCGTCTCCAGTGTCGTTTATCGTCTTTGGGCTAGTGTGCGTCTGCAGGAGGTTCTTGTCTGGCAAGAGCAGTGGATACACGAGTCTCAACATGGCTTCCGGAAAGGCCACTCCTGCGACGACGTCGTCATGGACATCGCGCTGTCGATAGAGGAATCCCTTATTAACGGAACGCCGCTACATGGGATCGCGCTCGACTTTGCGAAATGTTTTGACCGCGTTCCACAAGGTTTGGTACTCGACCTAGTTGAGGCTCTGGGGCTGCATGAGCGTGTGCTGGCGCCGCTGCGCCACGTCTATAAGTACCTCAGACGTCGTTTTAAGTACCCGCTGGGAGTGGGCGATGAATTCAAGGTCACGAACGGCATCCTCCAAGGCTGCCCTATCTCCGTGGTCCTGATCAACGCCCTTCTGTCCGTGCTCTCGAAAGCCCTGGTCAGCCGGGCACGAGTGAGTCCGAAGTCCTTTGCTGATGACTTGTACCTCCTCTCGCGACTCGCGAAGCTGCTCCAGGAAGGAATAGAAGTCACCGCGATATTCGGGAGTCTGACCGGCCTCGCTCTCAACGAAGGCAAGTGTGCCTCCTTCTCGACGTCGGAAAAAGGCCCCCGTCTCGAGGTTGGAGGCAAGGCGGTGAAGTCGGTGAAGACCGTTAAGGTTCTGGGCGTTCCCCTGGGCACAGAAGGGCCTGTGGACAACGGTAGGTCTGACGCGACCGTGGAAGCCGCAGCCAGGCTGGAAGCGTCGCCACTGAAGCCGCGCACCAAGTTCCGCGTCATGCAGACGATCGCGGCATCCGCGCACTACGGCGCGGCCTACTGCGCCAACTCGGCCGGTGGCTTTGCGAACAACTCCGTCCTTCGCACGGCTCTCTCCGCCTGCTTGATTCCTCGCTCAAATCGGGCGAAGAGCCCCCTCGCGACACTTACCCTTGTTGCGAAGGCGCACTTGTGCGATCCGGCATGCGCCTCCGGGTACAGCTCACTCCGCACCGCCGCGAAGCAATACCAGAAGGAGAGGTTTCGGCTGCGAATGGATGCCCTTCTTGTATCCGGGGCTGACGCCTCCTTAAAGGGCCCCGTCGGGCTGATATCCAATCTCCTTCGAGAGATACGTTTCCTGCCGGCGAAGCGGCACAGTTTCGAGTTGCTATCGTTCGAAGGTGCGACCGTGCCTTTTTCCGGGAAGGAGACACTGCACTTCGTCCGTGAGGGCCTGCGTCTTCGAGCGTGGCGCTACCTGACGACACAAAGGCAAGGCTACTCGGGTATCGAGAGGGGGGTGGATGTGCGCCTGCTGAACAGACTGTGGCAGAACCGCGCGACGGAGGACAGGCTCAGCTTTGCAATCCGCAAATGCATCGCAGGAGCGGTGTACTCTCGCGAGTGGTGCAACAGAAAATGGGGAACGGATGACGGCGTATGCGAGTTCTGCGACGGTGGGACGCCGGGGACCCTGCTGCACTATTTCTGGGAATGCCCGGGACCGGGGGGCAGGTGGGTCAATCTACGTTGCCGACTCGACGTCGCAGGAGTGGCGGCACAGAATATGCCCCTATGCCTGAGCACACGGGGGATTCCCCCCATCGGAACCCCGCCGGTACTCGTGGAGAGGGTCCAGAAGCTGATCGGGACCATCTCCATCGAGATGGCGCAAGCGCAGCGTAATATCGCGACGACGCGCCCCTGGGAGCTTGCCTCCGCCGCGGCAGGGAGATATGACGTTGAGCTGGCAAGGGACAGCCGTGAGCTCCTCACGAAGCAGATCGGGACGCGCTTCGCGGCGACGCTAGTCTACTGGCTAAGGAATCTACGTTGGGTCAACACCCCCCCTCTCCCTACGACCGGCGTGGAACTCGCTTTGGATTTTGAGGCCTACACGCGATCCAAGCTGCCTGGGGAAACGTTTGCCGAAAAAGGGTTGCAGATAGGATATCTAACACGAGCCATCAACGACCTAAGCTTTGCTGACACGGGGGCCTCAGCCTTCCCCGGGAAGTGGCGTCAGGGTGTATGCTCTTTACGCTGTCTGGGTGCGCCGGCAATGCCGGGATTCACACACCGTCCACGTTTTGCGGCTGGACGGAGGACAGAGGCGATGTTAAACGGCATAGTAGCAGTTTGCTCCAAAGACAGCTGGAATGACGCCAAACCCGTGTACCCTCAGGACGTAGCCTTCGCTCAATGGAAGCTGAAGTTTCCCATCAAGGTGTTAGCCGCCGCCGTTGGCCGCGCAGTCGCGAGGAAGAAGAGGGCCCGCAGCGTTACAAGGCGGCGATCCCCCGCGAGACGAGCTCGCCCGCCGGCCAGAGCGCCCGCTGCAGCACCAACTCCGGTGCCGCCACTCACTGTAGCAGAGCCGCAACCTGCAGCGCGCCTCCGGAGCGACTTACGCCCGCCGTAGCAGTGCGAAGAGAAGTGAGGAGACCGGAAACTCCCCGGAGAGATGGTCCCTGCACTCTAACTCGTCTCTCTCTCTCTCTCTCTTTATTTTGCCTGTATCCACCTCGTCCAGACGAAAATATCGGGAAATTTCGGAGAAATTCGGGGAGTTTCGGGGTATTTCCTTTGCGGCGTAAGGACTCGCCATCATCGAAGACAGAGACGTGCACTCCGCGGCGGGCAGAGGTGCAAGATAAGGTACCGTGACGAAGAGAGGTGGCACGAAGAGGTTGTCACGAAAGTAGTCCTAACCACCAGGACCAGGGGCAGTGAAGGTCGAAGACGGCAATTCGAGCGAGGAGTAAGGTTGATAACCAAAATGAGAGGCACGATGGCCATCCCGAAAGCAGGGTTGCAGGATGATGCTTGGGCGAGGATAAGGTTGCTATGGCGACTGGGACAGAGAGATAACGCAAGTCCACCTTCTGGGGTGGGCCTCCACCCACCTGCATAAGGTCGTCGACTGACCTTTCCCGAGACGAGTTGGAATGCGGGTACCATCTTTCCGGAGATTTCCGGTTCCTCCCGTACTCTACAACTCCCCACATAAGTGAACGTGGACTCCGAAGTGTGACACTGGGTGCACGAAGTCAGAATTCCGTGACGCAGAGAGGGTGTTCAGCTTCATGGGGTGGCAAAGTGAAAAGCGCCTTCTTGGCGAGAGTCCACGCCACCACAAATATGGGCAGGTCTTGACAAGTTAGTTGCCGATATCGACCGGAAAAACAAAGCTGCCGAGGAAACTAAGAAGCGCAAGGAAAAGCAGGCTGAAGCCAAGGAAAAAGTCGTAGATGTAGTCGAGAATCAGGGATCATTTAGAGTCACACACACAAAGACATGTCAAAAACATCAACCACAAGGCAGCTGCTCTGTAGCCTACAGGGTCTGCATTTTATTCTGTATTTAATTGTATTTAATTGTATTTTATTGTATTTTATTGTATTTTATTATTGAATTTGTATTTAATTATTTGACCCTTGTATTATACCATCTTTGGGGTGTCCCCCCCCGGGCACGAGCACCGACCTTGACTTCACCCGGACTTTACCACCCTGGCCGAACTTCGCTTCGTGCCCGAACTTTTTTTAGTAACAGCGCAGCTTGAGCGCTTAGCACTAGAACTTAGCAACGCCCGAACTTAGCATCACTCGAACTTAGCTTAGCTTCGCCCCGAACTTTACCTGCTGCCTCCAGTCTCGCCACGCGCCGGCCTTAGCCGAGCGCACGTACTTTTCCTGTTTGCAGCGACAGCCAATCAACATCGCACTTAATGGGGGGCATACAATATTGCACGTGCGTCGAAGGTCCAATACCGAAACAAAACCACAGCTGTGGGACACGAGAAAACTTGACAAAGCTCCTGTGGTGAGCACGAGAAGCAAGTACAGCATTGGAAGTCTGGCTTGGAATCATCGTGGACTGCGAAACGATGAAACTCTCCGTTCAAGTGGCTGGTTTGTGACCACGGCAGTTGGCGACAACGGGGTTCTTGAGTTTTGGGATTCGAAGGAACTCAAAAGGAATACTCTCTGTCAGGATGCTTTTGGCTATGAGTCGGATTTAGAGTGTGAGGCCAGCGACACCTCGGGACATTCTTCTTCGGTGAAGGCCAATGCAGGCGGGGCTTCAGCTACGAAGAGCAGGAAGTCGGTCACAAAGGACGTGGTGCTGAGCGGCCATGAGGAACGAAGAGTCCGCAAAACGGTCACAGGAGCCTCATGGTCAGAGTCAGATCCACTGAGCAATTTACGTGTGATGCTGGTGACCGACGAGGGTGAAGCGTTCGCGTTCTCAGCACACCTTCACCCCCACGTGGTCTTCAGCCCATTAGGCGATTGTGTGATTCTACATGACAATGCCGAGGCACCGCCAACTATCATTCCTACTTCATCAACAAGAGCCGCAGATCCGATTGTAGCTTATCGCTCGGATGTTGCTATGGCGATAATGTTACGGGTGCAGGCCGAGCTGGGAGCCACCCGACACGGGGCTTACCTGATCGCTGAGCAGTACAAAGATGTGCACCTTCAACAGTGGGCGTATTATACATGGCTCATGCGGCGAACGTCAGAAAATACAGCCTTGCCGGCTTCTCGAATAGCGGGTTTGAGGCTGAATTTTCCAGGAATCATGCAGCTTCTGGCACCCGAGTTCAAAGACGAGCTAGATCCGCGCAAGCTGCTGGCGGAAACAGCCGAAGAGCGGAAAGAAAAGAAACTGTCGTCGCCGCCTCCTCCGGGACCCCAATTGCCTAATGCCAGCGGTCTGACTCTGCACACTGCTGTTAGCGTGTCCGTATTCGCGCATCCACCACCTGTTTCAATGAGTGGATCAGATCTGGCTGAGGCAGGGAGGTCGCTGAGTGCGAGTCTGGCTGTGTTCTCGGCCACTGCAGCGACAGAGTCGAGCCTCGAACAAAGTGTCGCAACAGATAAACAGAAGAGCGTGGGAACTGCGGGTCCAAAGGCAGCAGAAGAGGCGCTGCGGGGTCATCACGCAGTTCTCGAGCGCAAGTTCAAGACATACGAAAGCGAGGCACGAAAGTTTGTAAGGGCACTTTGCGGTTGGGTGCACCCGACGGATATCGATCTACCCGAGAACGTCACACTCGGTTGCACAACAATCGGATGCGCTGGTGTTGCTTCGGGCAACAACAGTAGCACTCCTCGAGGATCTGGTTCTAAGAGTCTGGCCGACATCGACCGGTTCTCTCATGACACACTGCATTTCGAGCGGCTCGTGGCTTTGAGGATTCTCAACCTTCGGATAAAGGACGCTGAGGACATGCTTCGCAGCCGCGCGCAGGCAGCAGGTTTTGACCAGCTCGCGGCCGGAAACTACAATTTGCTCGCGTTTGCCCTTAACGTTTTGACCCTAGACACAAGCGTATCATGGAGAGACATGGTGTCATCCCTAGATGGCTGTTTCAGTCCGTATTTGACGGCGGCTCTGCACTTTCTATCCACGTGGGCCCAACCGTCATCGCCTATCAGTGAATCGACAAAGTTGTGGTCGAGGTACGACTGCGTTCTGAGTGTGCTCGCAATCGACGTATTCGATCGTTTCGCCTTCGCTAGCAGATACTTGGATGATGCCGCTTTGTCAAACTACGTCAGCTACGTCCTGCAGAACGAAACTCTTCATCCCTTGACCAGAGTGCTGCTTTGTGGGTATGTTGCTGAGAGCGTTTCCTTAAAGGCCCTAACCCCCCGCAACCCGCGGGGAGAAGCTAATTCGACCGTGGGCTGACTGCTATTGATACCGGTCTCATGTCTGAACGTGTGAGGAGAGGACTGTTGAATTACTCGGCCTCAGGCAATTTACCTTCACCGAACGGCGACAGTATCAGTCTTCTCCTGGTGACCGTTCAAATATGGAAGAACCCATCTGGAGGTCAACCCCGGGTCATTTTCTTTGGTCCGAGGCCGTTTTGGAACTGTTTCCAATCCGATCTTTTCATTCCCTCGGTGGGCTCCGAAGCTCGATATCTGGCGGGTTAGATCCCCAAAATTAGGTTTTGGAAGGATCACAAGTTCTCGGGTTGTGTCCTGGCTGCTACAAGCCGTGCACTTGCGCTGGGTGGGGCTGACTTCCTCAGAACTGGCTTCGGAAGAATTTATGCTGCATGTGCTGGTGCATTCGTGAAACCGGCAACGCGTTGTAGAGTTGTGACCAGAGTTGCCGCAGCTCGGGCACTTGTGATGAATTGTGGTTGGTTAGAACTTTCGCACAGTCAGAGGCAGAGCAAGAACCAGTGCCAGAACTTGAATCTTCACTCTTCTGCTCGGAAGTTCGTCGAGTGTGGCCCCTGAGCAATCTCCACAGGGTATCGAGAGGCAGATGGGTTCTGCTCCTCTGAAAGGCACGCTTTGTAGCATCCGAAGCAGAGACTTCTGGGGTATCCTCGGGCAGCTTGAATGCGCCTGTCTGGGTAGTCTTTGCCGTCGCTGTTTGGAACCTCGCACCTTGCAGTCGTAGTCATATGCACGTCATCCGAAGGTGTACGTGGCGTCAAACTTCCATGAATCCTCTTGTGCCAGTCCCTTCTTCACTTCGAGTACACGCGACACAGGCTGAGGAAACGAAGCAACCTTTCTCCAGGTCTCCGCAGCGCAGATCCTGCAGCATCCCTGTTCTTCAGCCATCCCAGTTCTGAAGTGCGTTCATAGGGTGATGGTAATCTGCCTGGTGAAAAGTGCAAAGGAGGGGCCATGGGCCAACCTTTTTTTGGGATCCGAGGTGGATGACGGTTTCGTGGCCGATCTTTCCATTCCGTGTGTTCTCGGGAGCAACTGACACGAGGGCGCGCCCCCGGTATAATCTCAGTATCATTATATCGGGCTGAACTTGTCCAAGGGGGGTCGTCATTTTTTTCTTCGGGCTTCGGCTCGTGAATCCTCGTTTGGAGACACCAGTCAGGTGGGGAGTTTGGCTGCGGCACATCTGTTACACATTAACGCAGGTGTCCTGAGGCAAGCTCAGCGGGAACAGAAATCTCGCGAGCATAGGGGTAAAAGCTTGCTCGATACACGATCTTCAGTACCGATCCTCGGTGTGAAAGCATGGCCTAACGATCCTGTGGTCTCGCTTCATGTTCAAGGGATGAAGCCGGAGGTGACAGAAAAATTACCACAGAGATAACTGGCTTGTGGCAGCCAAGCGTTCATAGCGACGTTGCTTTTGGATCATTCAATGTCGGCTCTTCCTAACCTAGACAAGCAGAATTGTCTCAGGGTTGGATTGTTCACCCACCAACGGGGAACGTGAGCTGGGTTTAGACCGTCGTGAGACAGGTTGTTTTTGCCCTACTGATGGAGAGAGAGCCCATCGGGCCAGCGCATTCCGACAGCAATACGGGTAGTACGAGAGGAACTCCCGTTTCTAGTCCCTGGTATCTACGGTTGTTCGATCGGACAGTGCCGTGATGCTACCACTGGATGGATGGCTGAACGCCTCTAAGCCAGAACCCAGTCGTAGAGATGCGTGAGTGACTCAGGGCACATCGGATTTATCGGGCCACGACTAGCTTCGGCGAATGGCAATTTCCAAATTCACATCCAGATCTCGTGTCTCCAACAGGGTTATACGAGTCCGAATGGACGGCGGGCGTAACGCACTGAGGAGCCTTGTTGTTCCGAGGGTTTCAGCCTTATGGTCGGTTCCTACGGTTATCTCCTGGTTCGGCTCCACTCGAAAGAGTGGGGTTGGATCAGGAGAAACCCGGATGTGAATTTGGAAAGAAACGACGAATCTCCCAGAGTCTCTCGATGTTGGTCAATTTGAATGGAATGGAATGAATGGTGAATCATCATTCACTCACGATTCGCATTGCAAATCTCTCTTTTTGCTCTGGTCGCACCCTACCAATCCTTCGGGGCAGGGAGGGTTTATGGTTCTCCTTGGGGGTGCACAGGGAGGTACTAGCCTCCAGCAAGTCCCTCCCATGTGGGGCCCCGGGGCTGAAGATCCTGCCCTTCGAGTCTTCACAAAACCGACCACACGAGTATCCCCACTGCAGGCGCAGCCAGCGCCGCACTCACGTTTGATCCACGTTGGACATGAATTTTGCAAATGCCAACGTTTGTCAAACGTTCAGGGGGGGATTTTCAGCCAGTCCACTCGTCTTCGCTGGGGGAAGGTGACTCTTGTGGTTGCTGGCTGGAACCGGCTGAAAGTCCTAACACGAACTGGTTGAGTTTGGCCGTGGCCAGGTACCCTCGCATGTGAGCTGCTGCCACAGGGTGGTTTCTTCCTGGACATCCACTGCTTGGTCACCTGACTTTACAAATGGCGTTGATCTCCAGGAACACCATGGAACAGTGGTACTGCCTATCAAGAGCTTGTAATGGGTCTTGATGCTTTCCAGCGAGCACACCACTCGCTCTGTACACAGCGCGCGGCATGTTTCACATGGTTCATTGGACCGCCTGATGCATGTTCTGCGACTTGACGAATGGACTTTGGCTTTGCTTCGGTTTGTGCAATGAAGGCCATAGCCGAGCTAGGAGTTGTTAAGACCTCAGCAAACTTGAACCACCGAGTGGCATCGATAGGTTTGACCTGCGCCGGTAACAGAACCAGGGGTCGCTTCTACTGACTTATCCTTTACGCAGCAAGGCCACATTTCTTTTGAATGACTCTAAACACCCACCACCTGCAGGGTATCCGATACAAGCCTCGATGAACTCTCGAACTACGTCGACAAGACCGGCGACTTCCAGGTCGCAGCCCTGACAGCTGTGATGTTCACGAGATACACAAATGAGCGAACCCAAACTTGGGTGAAGACATATCGGCAGTTCCTCTTCGAGGTATCTTGTTTCATTTCATCAGTAAGTATTTGATTTTGCGTACAAAAAGGCCTATTCGTATGCCGGGGCATACGAAGACTGAAACCATGGCCAGTATTATATCCCTAATGCCAGCTAGTAATGGTTGCTCTTCGACGCAGATTTGTCAGAACTAACATGTTCAGCAAAAGAATAAACCAAAACTACGCACTTCTTCCGTTTTCACATCTCTTCTCACTTGAAAGGGTACGGTAGCATGCGGCAAAACGAGAGAAGATTCTTGAAAAGGGCCTGTTTTATTATCGGGGTCAACTCCACACCTCGGGCGCGTGAGCTGGTCTGGACCGCTCATCTGCGATGGGATGAATCGGGCGTTACGCGCGCTCCGATACTGAGTAGTCCAGGGTCGGCAGAGTTTTGAATTCCCCATCGTTGTATCGTATCCAGGCACTCGCTCTCGTCCGGGCTCTCTTCGCATATCTTCTCAACGGTCTTCTTTTTTCGAGAATGGAGGTCCTATCAACATGCAAAGTGAATAATCTCTATTCGAGCCAACATAGTTTTTGGACTAGATAATAGTGTGAAGCAAGCTTTTTTTTATCCTTCCGAAAGGTATGCGGGTGGCAGAGTGAGCGGGCGTCGGCCTTCAGGCCGGTCGGTCCGGGTTGAAGTTCGAACCCCGCCCTTCACACTTTTTCGGTCGAAGATTGTTTTCGAGGTTTGTTGCGTTTCGGGGTCCAGTGTGTCCGAAATTTGCGTTTTTTTGCGGAGTTTCTCAGTATCCGTCTGGAATCAGGCCCGCGCACGTTGGCCCGCTGGCCGTCATGCGTCTGGAATCAGGCATGATAATGGTCAGCAGTACCGAGCGTCTGGAATCAGGCTCAGTACGGGTCAACGCTCCGAACGCCATGTGCTGGAATCAGGCATGTGCGGGAGGAGCTGCCGGGCGTCTGGAATCAGGCCCGCGCACGTTGGCCCGCTGGCCGTCATGCGTCTGGAATCAGGCATGATAATGGTCAGCAGTACCGAGCGTCTGGAATCAGGCCCGCCCGCTGGCGTTCTGGATCGGGTATGATAATGGTCAGCGGTATGGGCGTCTGGGAGTTGGCTATGTACGGGTCGATGCTCCTAACCCATGTACTGGAATCAGGCACGCGCCGGCAGGCGATCTACACGGACAGATCCAGAAGTTTCAAATTATATTTCGACTTCAGCGCTTACACGAATTGCTCAGAGTCCACCTTGGTAGACTCGATCGAAGTTTCAAATTATATTTCGACATCGCCACCTTCGACCTGACGAGGTCGGCGGTCTCGTACAGGTTCTTGTTGATGTTTTGAGTTCCAACTCGTGTTGCATTTCGATGACTCGCTTAGAGAAGTTGTCTTGGCCCAAGAGCGGTTCAACGGAAAGACGACAGCGACGCGAAAGAAGAAGGGACGACCGACCTCGGCAGTTCCATGGAATGTCAGAGGCGAAGGCATGTCACATCACGCGCGAAGAGTTAACCGCGACGCCGGCAGTGCGGTTTAAACCATAACGACCGCAGCCCCCTTGGGGTTCTCTAGCAAATGCTAATCTTCGTGATCCACTCGTCGACCGCATGAGCTGTCTGGCCATCTCCGCGAACCTGTCGATCATGCGCAGCGACACCTTCGTTTCGACAGCAACAGCTTTGCTGATGCCGCTCTCGTTCGCAACCCTTAGCTTTGGACTCGCCCAATAGCAAATCTCCTGACACCTGCGTTGCTCGGCAGATGTGACTACGCTACTTTGCGCGCGTGTTCTTACAACACGTCCACGATACGCCCTTCCAAGATCCTAAACGACATCCGCCTCCGTGTGCAGCAAGCCAATGACGAAGAGCCGGCCGGTGATGGAGATGCAGCGATCTTCGGTGAGAAAGCGTCGGTTCCGCACCATAACCCCTCATGGCGGCTGTCCTATGCAGGTGGTAGTGAGCTGTGGATTCCGTTGGTAGCCTGTTACGGTGGCAGGACCAACGGCAACCCCACTCTCGAGCGAGAGACTTACGGACCCGAAGGGCTTCACTGGAAGCGTGGCAGGGTAGCGAGTGATGTATGTCATATACGCGAACGCGAGGCCTCGCGGGAGTCCTTACGCAGAAGGCTCACCTCAGTTCTTGCGAGAAACGCGCACGGAGATTACCCAAACATAGCTGTATTAGAAGCCGAATCGAAGCCGCAGTGATAGCCCTGTGGGGTTGGTTGCAAAATAATGATTGAGGCTGCCAGGTAATCGTTGTCGACGTCAGCGCGACGCTACGGCAGCATGGTAACGGGTGCGTCTCGAATGGAGGAAATGACACGGTCGGAACTCCTAGGGAAGACGCTGAGGCTATGGTACCTTGTGAGGCCCATCAACGACCTAAGCTGCGCCGACTCAGGGGTCCTCTCCGGAGGTGGCGCCAGGGCGTTCGCTCCTTGCGTTGTCTAGGTGCGCCGGCGATGCAGTGATCTACTCACCGTTCACGCTTTGCGGCTGGTTGGAAGGCAGAGTGCGCCTGCGACAGTTGGACCGAGGCCGTGCCTGGGTACCCGCAAGACGTGCCCGACTTTCAATGGAAGTTGGAGCTTCCCATCAAAACGCTAGCCGCCGCCGTAGGCCGCGCAATTGCCAAGAAGAAAAGAGTCCGTGACATGTTAAGACGGTGCTTCCCGTGAGACGGGCTCGCCCAACGGCCCCGGTGTGTCGACGTTGACGCTGTCACCCTCGGGAACGGGGCCGCGGCCTGCATCGCGCCTCCGAAGGAGAGATCTACGCCCGCCTTAAGTGCAAGGTAGTAGTGAGGCGACCCTAGGAGAGATGGTCCCTGTACTCCAACTCGTCGTCTCTCTCTCGGGCCGCGCAGGAACCAGTTGAACGCGAGTGTGACGGTTGCATAGTGCTTCTCACTCTGCAAAGGAGGGCGCCCAGGGCTCCTCCCGGGACAGGTCGATGAGAACTGCCAGAGGCACGCAGAATTAAAGCAGCAAGCAAAGCAGGCGGGAAAGGAAGTAGGCGCGAGGCGATGGCCGTACTACAGGCGATTATTAGAAATTATTAGAAATTATTAGAAATTATTACCAGGGATTAATAATTATTAGAAGTTATTAGAAATTATTAGTTATTGCCCATTATTAGATCTAATAATACGTAATAATCAGGCTAATAATATCTAGAGGACTAACCGTATGGGACACACCTAAGTCGGGAAATTACTTATCGGAACGTTACCGATAAGTAATTTTATTTCACTGGGGTCCCAAATTCTTCACTCCATTTTTTTACTACCCCCATTTTTTAGCCACTACCCCCCCTTTTTTAACCACTACCCCCCCTTTTTTAACCACTACCCCCCCTTTTTTAACCACTACCCCCCCTTTTTTAACCACTACCCTAAAAACTGGTCACGAGTGAAGAAAAAACGGTTCAGGTGGGTAAAAACAATGATGTTACCAATGGAAAAACGACAAAAAAGAAGAAGAATGATGTAAACAGCTTGCCATGTGATTATTTTTTGGTGCCCTTAGGGTGCGGCTTGATAGCATCTGTACCAATCTGAATGATAGCTCCCTCAGCAATGTTGCTGAAGTAGAAAACATTCGAAGGTGGTACAGGGTGTGCTTGAGTCAAAAATGCAGGGATCTCAATGCAGGGGGCCTCAAGTGTTGGTGCGGTGCTACCACTGGCCTCAGTATCTGTGGCCGCGTGATCAAGGCGTACAATTTGCGACTCTTGGACGGTAGAAGGTCAGCAATGATCGATTTCTCACTTGATGTTGAGCTGCTGTCAGACGAACTGCTATCAGATGATGGTGTTGGCACTTTTCTCTTCCTTCCGGGCATGATTCTGTTCTTGGTCTCCCCTTTTTCTGTATATCCTGGGTATTTTTTACCTTCATTCCGTTAAAAACACTCGTAACTCTGTTTTCTTCACTACCCCACTTTTTCCGGGTCGTTTGGAGTGACTCATTTGGGACGTAAGTTAATATCACTCTGCTCGATGGTCGCTTCACACTGCTGCACATCAACCTGCTCATCCTCCTTGGCTGCCAGCTGGAGGCTTCTGCCCTTTGCTTCATTGAAGGTGTCCGCGGCCAGTCATATTAGTATCGCCTCACAGGTTGATTAGCCAAGCCAAAAAACACATCCCAGGAGAAAATAATCGGGGCAGGTTGACATTTACCTAAGCCCTGCTCGCAGTCCATGATCGCAAGCTGGACGCCAGAGGAACTAACATATGTTGGTTTGGCGACACAGTTCGTGGTCTACAAGGCGAAATGAGAGCAAGAATTCGAAAAAGAACCTCAAGAACGTCCACTTTTGCTTTGTGTGTGTGTTCCTTTTGCCTTGGCAAACGGTCCACGCAATCAGTCGATGGATTGTTTCCCGACTCGGATGTACCCTTCAGACATCCCGTCCAAGGTCTGGACGGAAATCCCGACTGTGACTAACCAATGATAGTAGTTGGTTGACCTTACACATGTGAGTGCCAATTTTAATACATGCGGAAACACATGCGGAAAACACGTACGGAATTCCGCACGTACGGAAAATCACAATTTTATTCACGTGCGGAATTCCGTACGTTCCGCATGCGGAACGCAAGGCCTGCTTGTATTAAATGCAGATTCTCCAGAATAAAATACAATAAACACGGTTGGTAATAATTATTACTAGATTCGATTAGATTTTATTATATATATATATTATTATTTATCGGTAACAGAAATTATTTATCGGTGACACCGAAATTATTTATCGGTAACAGAAATTATTTATCGGTAACACCAAAATTACTTATCGGTAACAGAAATTACTTATCGGTAACAGAAAACTATTTATCGGTAACACGAGAAATTATTTATCGGTAACAACAAAACTATTTATCGGTAACAAAAATTGTTTATCGGTAACAGGAAATTGTTTATCGGTAACAAAATAGCTATTTATTACCTGTTAATAATGGCGAAAATTTTCACTCGAGAACCCAATTTTTTGGCACGAGACCCGGAGGGTCGAGTGCCAAAAAATTGGGTTCGAGAGTGAAAATTTTCGCCATTAATGGGTGATAAGATAATTTTATTTCACTGGTAATCAAGAACGTCCCACCTACTATTTGCCAAGAAGCAATCATTGCCCACTCCTTACCGGAAAACAAGTATGCTTTGCTTCTAAAACGAAACTACCTTCGTCTTCTTGCAGGTGGTCCGCAACAAGCCGATAGATCCCGTGCCACTAAGCCAACACAAAACCACGAAGCCCGCAAAGGATCAGCGAATGTGATGCTGATGTGGACTTGGCGACCCGTTACCAGGCACACCCTGGACCCTTTCTAGAGCTTGTACCCCTCCTGCATGAAACTCGGAAAAGTTTTTTTTTTTTCACCTTTTTGGACCTTTTCCGCACGTTCCATGTGAATTAAATTTGAGCCCAAAAGCATCGGAAGCCATGAATACAAGTCTGTATCTGGATTCCCATTTGCCTGCAGTTGACATGTCTTTATTTTTCCTGTATCCACCTGTTCCAGACGAAAATATGGGGAAATTCGGGGAGTTTCGGGTATTTCCTTTGCGGCGCAAGGACGCCATCATCGAAGACAGAGACATGCACTCCGCGGCGGGCAGCGGTGCAAGATAAGGTACCAGCGGCAGTGCTCGTCGTTCCGGGACCAGATAGGGGAAGACGACTCAGTCTGCCCGGTTTAAACGTGACCCGCATCATGCCTGGTGGGAAATGTGGTCGAAGCTGAACCCGGATGCAAAACTACCGAAGTTTGCACAGCGCGTTACACGTAACGCGCTGTGCAAACTTCGGTAGTTTTGCACAGCGCCCCCCACGGGTTCTTTCGTCTAGCATCTCATTTGAACGCGTTCGTCGCAGGTCTCTTCAATACAGATCCGAAAAAGAATGAACCTTTCGCCCAAATAAGAAAATGAGAGTTTAATGTCAGCTAATTTCGTGCAAAGCCCCGGCAGGGAACGAAATTACCAAACAGGAGCTCGATCTTTTCTTCCCTGTTGGATGTATTGCGGGCCCTGTCGCTTTCCGGAACTGATATTCTTCAGGGGGGGCAGCCCCCTGGGCAATCCCTCCCCCCTTGCCAGGTTGAAAGTGGCCACCGGGCCTGCTCCTGAAGAGGTCCAACCAGATCTACCCAGGCGAGAGCGGCCAACCAGCCTGCCCCTGAAGAGGTCCAACCAGATCTACCCAGGCAAGAGCGGCCAACAAGCCTGCCCCTGAAGAGGTCCAACCAGATCTACCCAGGCGAGAGCGGCCAACCAGCCTGCCCCTGAAGAGGTCCAACCAGATCTACCCAGGCGAGAGCGGCCAACCAGCCTGCCCCTGAAGAGGTCCAACCAGATCTACCCAGGCGAGAGCGGCCAACCAGCCTGCCCCTGAAGAGGTCCAACCAGATCTTCCCAGGCGAGAGCGGCCAACCAGCCTGCCCCTGAAGAGATCCAATCAGATCTACCCAGGCGAGAGCGGCCAACCAGCCTGCCCCTGAAGAGGTCCAACCAGATCTTCCCAGGCGAGAGCGGCCAACCAGCCTGCCCCTGAAGAGATCCAACCAGATCTACCCAGGCGAGAGCGGCCACCGGGCCTGCCCCTGAAGAGGTCCAACCGGATCTACCCAGGCGAGAGCGACCACCGGGTCTGCCCCTGAAGAGGTCCAACCAGATCTACCCAGGCGAGAGCGGCCAACCAGCCTGCCCCTGAAGAGGCCCAACCAGGTCTACCCAGGCGAAAGCGGCCAACCAGCCTGCTCCTGAAGAGGTCCGAGAGGATCTTCCCGGTTGAGTGGCCAGCCACCCGAAGAGATCCACGATCTTAGCCGGGACGGTTTTTTGGGTATGGTAGCCCAGGTATTGTGACTCTTCTTTGTTTCGGCTTGAAACGGTTGTTTCGCTCTGGTATTCGCGTGCTACCGTTCTCACGGTGATCTACTTGCTGTCTCAGCTGGAGGAGGTTGTTTCTCTTTGGTATTCGGCAACCGTGCTCTCGGTGATCTGCTTGCTGTTAGGAACAAAGGAGGCAGGTAATCCGACATGTCGCTTGGCCAGTTCTGGGATGGTAGAGTCGCGGCGCTACGAAGCGTTCCAATTGAGTCAGCCAGCAACGTCTTTGAAGAGCTGTCGGTGCTCGAAGGGTGGCTGCAGATGGTCGCGGATGTGCAGTATAGGAAGATACGGGAGGCGGCCAATGAGGAATGGAAGGGGGCAAGCCGCGCAACGGTGACCAGGAGGCATCGCGTGCTTCACGCGGTCATCTTCGAGTCATGGGCGGCAGGCCTCTATCAGGAGGATCCCGCGGGCTTCGTGGTAGCCGCAACGACCCTCGATGGACTTGCATATCGCTCCCTCTTGGAGTGCTCCTCAGTGGATGGCATCGACAGTTTGCCGTCTGACCTTCCGCCCAAGTTCCGCTCGGTTGCCAAGAAGTGGTTCCGTTGCAACGAGCAGCGGGAAAAGGACAGCGACGCCAGGCGCGACGACCAGAGGGCAGCCCGCTCAAAGGACCAGCCGCTGACCGTCCTGGATGTAGCCGAGCAGATCGCCATCCATGGTCTTATGCATCTCCCCAGGGAGCTCACTCCCAGCCACACCGAGCTGAACGCGTTTCAGAGGAAGGTAGAGAGGGAGCCGGATGTCGCACTGCCATACGTGGACATCCACAAGGAGCCGTACACACCAGTCACGGCGGGGTGGATTACGGCCAGCCATCGCCCCTTCGTGCAGACTGTTTGCGCCCTTCAACGGTACCTGGTCATCGCCGGCCTAACAGGGGCGTTCGGGAGGAACCCCCTCCCTGTTGTCTTCGGCTACCCGGCGTTGGTGTGCGATCTCGCGGCCAGATTCGGGTGCTCCTTGGCTCGCGAGTACGACGAGCAAGCCAGGAGACGCTTTGCGAGCGAGAGGAGGGCGGTTCCGGGGACCATCATCCTCACTGCAGCCTCCGAACGCCTGCTCTGCCTAGATACCGCTACTGTCCTGAGCCTCAACATGAATGCAGGCACACTAGGTGTGAGAGAACGGCGAGAACACCAACTTCAGATTCTTCCTCCTCAGGCCCCTCCTCCGATCCAGCGGGAGGTCAGGTTGCCAGTCTCTCGTCAGGCCCGGGCACTTCATGAGCGTCAGCCAAGGGTCCCGACGCGCGCAGTTGGCCGTGGACGGAACCGCTCTCAGCCTGACGACGAGCCTCCGGCAAAGAGGTCTAAGCCAGGTATTTGACTTCCGGATGTCTCGGAAGCGACCCTCTCTGTTCCCTTCCCCGTCAATCGGCTGGCAGCCGAAGTTCTACCTTCTCTTCAGCACTATCATCATTATCATCATTATCATCATCATCAGCCGTCTCATCGGCACGATCCCAGACAGTGCTCTGCGCTGTCTTCTTCCCTACGGGGATGCGTCGCTGACGCTACCCCATCGTCTAGACGGATGTCACAGGACGAGATTCAAGATGTGCTGAGGAGGCACAAGTTCGCTGAGGAAGCGTTTGACTCGATGCCGGCGATAAAGGAGATGCCTCAGCTGGACGAGGAGATGGCCGCGGCCATCAGCTACGCGGCTACCACGCCAGTTGCGGAAGCACAGCGCATGCGCTTGCGGTTCTTGGCTCACTGGAGGAGGAGGGCTGCGGAGCTCCCTATCTACGACGGAAAGCCGTGTCACGTGGAGCTCCTTTGCGAGATGCTCTGCGATTTGGGCATTGTGGGCGTAGATGACCTGCTGCATCACCTGAGGACGGGTTGCCCGATGTCAGGCTCGGTGGGTTACGAGGGGCTGTACGCCCCGGCGCCTCGAGTCGCCCCTGAGATTTCCGTGGAGGAGCTGATTCGACGTCAACCGGAGGTCCTCGCGCGGTCAGTGCGGGCTATCAGGTCAACCGGCAGCACGGACAAGGTGGCGATCTGGCGCTCGGTGCGAAAGGAGCTCGCCGCAGGCTTCATGGTCGAAGTTTGTCCGCCAGCGAATGCTGTGTACCTTCGAAGGTTCGTCATTCGTCAGACGAAGTTTGACGAGGAAGGTTCCCGGGTGAAGGAGCGGGCGTGCGATGATGGGCGAATGGCCTTAGTAAACAAAGCTGTGCAGATGTCGACCCCGGTGAAGCTGGACACGGCCGACGTGTTCGTGGAAGTGGCCCGGCAAGTAGCTGTCGGGGCGCTGGAGTGTAATCCTGATGCCACTTTCCAGTCCATAGGGCTCGACCACAAGGACGCGTATCGCCAGCTTCGCGCTAGGAACGACATTGTCTGCAGGTGTGTTATCGCTGAGAGCCCAGAGGACGGGGAGATAAAGTCTTTTCGGATGGAACGTTTGTCCTTCGGAGAGACAGCTGCGGTGGTGCATTATAATGCCTTCGCCAAGGTCCTGGCGAGGGTGGTGAGACGTGGTCTGCGGCTGCCCCTATGTCAGTATTACGATGACTTTGCATCTCCGACGCTTGCCGCAGATAGCAGAGCCCTGGCCGATACCCTCGAACTGCTCCAGGATATACTGCTCACATCTTTCAACGCAGAAAAGACGTCCCAGGGGAACCGTTTTCGTCATCTCGGTCTCATTTTCACGATCACATCGGGAGGAATCGAGGTCAGGCTCTCGGATCCTAGAAGAAAGGGGCTGATACACATGCTTGAGTGCGTTCTGAGGCGCGACTCCTTATCTCCAGGTGAAGCAGCATCTCTGGCGGGGAAACTTGCTTTCGCTACGTCGGCGCTCTTCGGGAGAGTAGGCCGTGTTCCCCTTCAGGCGATCTTCAGGAGGGCCAATGCGTCGTCTACGTTTGCTGGTTTTAAGCTAGGAAGGGATCTTCGGGCTTCCTTATCGTGGTGGGTGAGGACTTTGTTCGCCGGAGAGCGGTGCTTTGGAAGGACGGTGCCTCTCCGAAGAACGCAGCCTGGCATAGGAACCAGGTACGTCCTGCTCACCGATGCATGCCTTTTTGGTCTGGGCGCGGTTCTGGCCACGATTGTAGACGGAGTACCTACTAGAATAGAGTACTACTCGCACCCCGTACCCCCTTCGGGTTCCACTCTCAAAATCCATCACTTTGAGTTTGTAGCCGTCGCGGTTGCTTTCGCGATCTGGTTTGGCCA
Organism: Diplonema papillatum; assembly: GCA_030068145.1. Lineage (NCBI taxonomy): Eukaryota > Euglenozoa > Diplonemea > Diplonemida > Diplonemidae > Diplonema > Diplonema papillatum. The sequence goes on from JAPJBO010000645.1 coordinate 92,470, forward strand.
CCGGGTCGATTTTGCAGTCTCAGTGTGGGTCGACAATAGCGTTGTGCTGGGTAGTCTTATTCAAGGTCGGACGAAGGCTAAGGAATTGCTGGTCCCTGTCCACGCTTTCTGGGAGAGGCTAGCGAGATCGAGGGCCAGCGCATGGTTCGAAAGGGTACCGGGGGAGGACAACCTCTCAGACCTTCCCAGCCGTCTCGGCCACGCCTGGGCAGAGCTGCCCATCCGGGGCCTTTTGCCAGAGAGGCGGCGGGTGGAGCAGCGGGTTGTCGACGAGGCAATTGCGGAAGTTCTCGGTGGCGCTTCCGCGTCCTCAGAGCCGTAAGGAAGGAAAGACCGAAACACTACAAACTCCCTTGACTTCCGTTCCCCCCTAGTTTTTCCAGCGCCAAGGTCCATTGGGATAAGGGCCATTGGGACAATCCCTCTGGACATGCGAGGTGAAAGACGCCGACGGCCAGCAAGCACAAGCTCGCGAGCCCGCCAGAGCTTCGAGCGTCGCATCAACTGCCGCGGTTGTGCACCAGCGCCATCGTCGCTGTTGCCGTCGTGCAGGCTGCCGCTGGCCACGGCTCTCTGTAGCCTCGCGGGGCGACTTCGCCGGTCGGCTCTCTGTCCCATAGCTTAGCGGGCCAGCTAAGGGCCGTAACCGCAAGAGACCTGTTTGTCGGAAGGCGAATTAAACATACGTTAAAATAGCGGAATGAGTTGGGGAACCACGGCTCAGAGTGACCCACTCGAGGGAGGTATTTTAATGAGAGTTTAATGTCAGCTAATTTCGTGCAAAGCCCCGGCAGGGAACGAAATTACCAAACAGGAGCTCGATCTTTTCTTCCCGCCCGCCCTGCCCCTGAAAAGATGATGGATCAGTGTGCTTCCCTAAGGAGCTTGTTCACGGGGGATGAGTGGAGTGAGGTGAGCAGGAGTTTGCAGAGCCTTCCGGATGGTATGTCCCTTCAGGCCCTGGAGATGCTACCGCTGTGGGCACTTCCAGCGCCTTTGGCTCGCCCGGAACTGTACGAGCGCTTGCAGGACTCGTTGCGGGATCGGAAACAGGCCCCCTCCGTGCCATGCATGCCGGCATCAGCAACGGGGGGAAGGTCAACGTCACGGCGGCAGGCGCTTAAGCGCGCTATCGAAGATGTTGCTCCGGATGACGCCCGCTCCCGCATGAGAGGCCTGTATACAGCGGCGAGCTCGAAGAGGGTGTACCGTTCCAACACGGGCACGTACAGGGAGTGGTGTGAGGGCGAGGGTGTCCAGCCATACCCTACGACGGTGAGGAGGTTGGAAATCTTTGGAGGATACCTGTCGAGTATGGAAGGCGATGGATACAGGGCTCCGCACAATGTCATCAATGCCATTGTAGCCGAGAACATCGCAGGCGGCTGGGTACTCGACGATCCCGCTGGCGACGTCCGCAGGATGATCAGGGCGCTGAAGAAGGCGTCTCCTGATCCAGAAAGCGGCGAGCCCCTAGGCGCCGCTCAGTTTCGGAAGGTCTTCGGTTTCGTGCGGACGGTAGGCGAGTACGGCGCTGCCCTGCAGTTGCTGGGCGAGCACTTCACCCTCCTGAGGTCCTCGAGCATGCAGTCGATTCTGACTGACATGGTCCAAGTCAGCAAGGACAAAGTGAGGGTGGAGTGGGGTATGTCGAAGTCGAAGGGCACGTGCAGCAGGCACCTCACTTTTGAGAAGATAGAGCTGGCTCCGCCGTTGCTACTGCCCGAAGCGCCCGATGGCGCTCCGCAAGCGATCCGGTACTGCCCTGTCGAAGTATTCACCTTGCTGAAACGCATGGCGCAGGGGAAGAGGCTCCTGTGCCCTTTCCCCATCTACGCCTCGTTCAGAGATGCCCTCCTAGGGAACTCGAGGACTCGAGGAATCCTGCAGCCCCTCAATCGAGGCCATGCCCCTGCACGCTCCAGGGTGCCATTCCTGACTCACAGCGCCAGGATAGGGGGCTGCTGCACCCTGTTGAAGGCGGGCATGGACCCCGTACAAGTCCAGAAGATGGGTGACTGGGCATCTGGGGACATGGTCACGCACTATGGAGAAAAGGTCCTGAGGGACCCGGACTGTGTAGAGGCGGTGCGTTTCTACAACCCGACCTCTCTAGCCCACATGTACACTGCAAGGAACCAGGCAGTGAGCGGGCTTTTACCCACGGTTCCCTTTCCGCCACCTGCGACATAGGTTTTGGTTGCGGCCCCTGGCCTGCTTGGGGGCTGACTCGGCGAAGGGACAATCCCTCTGGACATGCGAGGTGAAAGACGCCGACGGCCAGCAAGCACAAGCTCGCGAGCCCGCCAGAGCTTCGAGCGTCGCATCAACTGCCGCGGTTGTGCACCAGCGCCATCGTCGCTGTTGCCGTCGTGCAGGCTGCCGCTGGCCACGGCTCTCTGTAGCCTCGCGGGGCGACTTCGCCGGTCGGCTCTCTGTCCCATAGCTTAGCGGGCCAGCTAAGGGCCGTAACCGCAAGAGACCTGTTTGTCGGAAGGCGAATTAAACATACGTTAAAATAGCGGAATGAGTTGGGGAACCACGGCTCAGAGTGACCCACTCGAGGGAGGTATTTTAACTAGAAATTGGCAAATGTTCGTTTTCGGGATCTGGGCAACACCAAGGCACGCAATGGAAAGAACTTTCTGAGAGCGTTTTGGATCGAGTTCGAACGCGTTACAAAATGGTGCTCGTTGCTATGTTTTGATGCATACACCACTGATATGTTAGCAGTATTGGAAGAAAACAGCGCGCGGACATAATATTGTCATATTTACAAATCTTCATAACAACACTTCGTACACAGTGCGGGATGGAGTTTGCAAGATGTCGGTTGGAGAGTCTGCTTGCCTCTCTCCGAAAGTCCGAGCCGAATCCCCAGGTATTGCCCTTTCGATTCAACCTCGCGATCTCGACGATGCAGCAGCTTGACTCACTGCTGAGGGAAAATAACGGAGGCTATTCGACGGTGCGCCTTTACCTGGTCCCGAGCAAACTGCATTCTGAATTCCGTTCAGTGCTGAGGTCGGCTGTTCTTTCCTATTTTTGACAGGCGCACTTCCTGAAGGAAAACAAAAACTTCGCTGTCGGCTGGGAAAAGCTCGCAAGGCAAATTAAACAAACAGGTCAACGTTTCGCAAACATTCCCGAGTCCGTCGCATGCTCAACTATCAGCTGCGCGGAGAGCGATGGACACGAAGAAGGTGTTGCGCGTGCAAAAGCAGCTGACTTTGATGCAGCAGGTATCCGTTTTTCATCGATCTCTCTTCAAGCTTCCTTCATATTCACCAATGACACATGGAAGTACCCAGACTGGCAAAGAAGCAGGTCGGCGTAAACGAATAGGTCGGTTGTCCAGCAGCACGCAAAGGGCCTTGCGAAGGACCAAGTGTTGCGTTAAAAATCCACCTCTGAGAACTTAAATGCACCGACTTAAGCATGGGTCTATGGAAATGAGAGTCAAAGGTAATCACACTCACCCACAGGGCCGTGAATCGGGCTCAGCACCACAACGTGACGAGAAAAAAGAGCCTCTGCTGCAGGTCTTGTGCGCCGACTGTCGTCATAATGTAGCATTTGGAACCCAAGCTCGTGTGGTGGGAAACTCTGGTAAGCCAAGTAATGTGTGTCGGAGCTGCTTCAACCCACTTCCGAAGTGCAGTGTCTGTCTACAACCGCTAGGCTGCGAGACTTCGGGCATGCGGGACAGCTTTTCACCTTCCAATCAAATTACATGGTGTCTATCTTGCAAGCATGGAGGGCATATTGCACACCTTCTTGAATGGTTCTCAACTCACGAGCAATGTCCAGTGGCGAGTTGCACATGCCCTTGTGCGTCTCTTGATGATTGAAAATAATGTCACACACCAGCGGTCGTCGTGCCAGCAGCACAGAACTAACTACGGCTTTACCAGGTGCCCATTGCAGAGCTCTGCAATGTGCGTGCACATTCGTTTGTCAGCGAACGTGAGCAGGGTGTCCAAGACAACGTCGCCACGGGTTTGCGGTACTAATTGGCTTGCAATGGTCTCTTTTCAAAGGTAGCACCGGGTACCATCTGGCACAAACTGTTTTCTCTCTTTGTTTGTGATGTTGCGACGACCTACCCGAAGCAGCCAGACAGATTGGATGCAATGACTAGCGACAAGAATGAGGCGCCATTCTCTTCAAAAGGTAGTTATTATATGGAACCATCACTGGGTGTTGTGGACGTCACCAGATTCCAGTACTCTTCAAACCCCGACACTTTTACACCTATCGGGTCTCAGCAGTGCGTACAGCATGAACTTATGGAAGGCTATTTGCCCACGAAGCACCCGAACCACAACGCAGGGTATTTACAAAGGGTACCAACATGTCGTCGTTGAAGCAGAAAAAGAAAAATGAGGCCAACAAAACCTTGCTTCGCCACATGACGAGCACCGATATCAACAACAAGAAGTGCATGGACTGCCAAAAGAATGTATGCTACACCTGACACCTCTAGTTCGACTTTCCCAGCGAGAGCAGTCTCCAACCCTGTAAAGCTACCAGCTACGCAATTGTGAAAATACCGAGACCTCCATAGAGAGTTGAGGTCAGAATGCAGAATATCTGTAGCGGTGGCCTGCGTTAGTCACTAGGTCCTCGATCGTAGTGTGCATTCTTCAGGCGCTTGCACTCATTCGAATCATAGTCTTCGCGCGGTCACTTTGCGTCGCTTCGTGAGGGGCGCCATCCCTCGTCTTCGTTTCGCTGGTACCGATGCCTTCTTGTTGGTGTCGGTGTCATTGACGGGACCAGGGCTCGCCGCGTTCCGGAAGGGAGGTTTCTGCATCTTCGTGTGTTCTCCTCGAGGCGTGGTTGGCCTCTGCATTGTGGTCGCTACCGGTCTCGCCGCTTTGCTGCGGCGTCCTCGTGGCGCAGGCGCTGGCGAATTCTCGCGTTCCCTGCGGCGCTGTTGCTCGCGTCGTTGCAATACCTGGTAGTGGTAGTGGCCTGCAGCACTGGCCGTCGGTTGCAGGGTCATCCCCCTGCAGTTCTCACACATCGGCATATCGTGGTCCAGGCATCGTGGTGCGACCCCCCGCAGCACTCTGCGACCGTCACGCACGTCGCACCGATCGTCATCCGGGTTTCGCAGAACCACGCCACTGTTTTCCTGCCGTGTCCGAGCTCTCAGTTGCTTCTCCGAGCGTCTTCAACATCTTCGCCAAACCCTTCGCTCTCGTACATAGCGGGGCGCCACTCGACGTTGCCACCAACCCTTGTCGGACGAGACGTCGTCTCTCCCGACGTATTTCTGCCACCCCTAGTACATCGACACCCGCAGCACGGCAGGGGGTAGAGCCTTCTTCTGCCTTCGTCCTGTACGTCTCCAGTCCACTTCTTCTCACGTGTTCCGCAATTCCTAGCGGACCCCAGGCCTTCACATGCGCTCCGTACTTCTCCCGGATCAGCGCCACTCGTTCCCTCCAAACCATCTTTTTCCTGCAAGCCGTGGTGAGTAGCCAGCAAGGATTGGTAGGGTATGAATACGTGCGGGTCAAGAAGGCGCGCTGTGTTGAGGTCGCCGAGTACAACTTGTTCACAGCCATACCCGTGCAGAACTCCTCGACAACCGCCAATGCCTCTTGCATACATTTTCAATCAGTCGCAGTGCAGCTTGAAACGCCTATGTAGCCTGGCTTACACGTCTCGCCCCAAAATCCTCCGTTGAGCCGAGATCCTCTGTCAGCCGGAGGACGATCTCCTGCGGCACCGACCACTTGGCGAAGTTCAGTGCTACACCATACAGCGGTTTCCCATCAGCAACGATTCCTCGAGTTGGGTCGCCAGCTCGAAAGCTGCGTCTCCGATCCCGTGTCAGGGCCGGGATCCGTGCTGCGAGTTCTTGATCCCATTCTCATGCTAATTGACGGCGTCAAGCAGCCTCGCGCTCGCCCACACGGCGGTGCACCGCACTGGTAACGTGATCGTCATCGGGTAGCGATTCGTCCTTCGGATCAATGTCACCGAGGTCTGCGGTGCTCTGACCTCGCCCCCCGAATGCGCCGTTGTGGAGCTCTTGGTGAGGCCCTGCTGTGCAGCCAATGACATAGCCTTCACATGCCTTCGAGGCCGCATGCCGGTACCTCGTAGAAAGTTGAGAATAGAGGTTAGAATGCAGAATACCTGTAGAAGGCCTGCATTAGTCACTAGGTGACTACCCCTAGGGAGACTGTCTCTGCTCTCTCTCCCGCTCTCTTAAAAGTCTTGGCCACATGGGCAAAACAGATCTGGAGAAAAAAGAGACTTTCGGCGACGTAAACAACTAAGGGTCAGGCGGTGTTCGAACCCGCTACGCTCCGCTTTGGCAGTGAGCGCCTGACCACGGCACCATTTCGTGATTTTCCCAGCGGAAGATAACAATGCGTTAGAACCGGAACGGAAAAGGTCTTCTGACTCTGTTTCCGCAGCTACCTATGAGGCAGGGCCTTTTGCCGTCTTGATGGTTCGGGGAGCGACACCAGCTATGCAACACGGCTCCTCTAGACTCGCAAAGGGTGCGTACCTTTTGGGATGTCGGCATCAGATGACCCAAGTCGGCCTTCTGATGACACCTTCGACAACCTGGCTATTGTGAGCCTTTTCAGAGCTGAATGAAACTCTGGTGTTGCAACGAAGCAAACACAATGCTTCGGATACCCACCAAACTAGTGTTTCATTGGGTGCAGAGATTGCCGAGAAATCATACCCGCAAACAGAATCCGAACTACGTTGTGACAACGTTCAACATATTCGTCTGCGAGTCCTGTGCTGATGTTCAGTATGGTTTTCTGTTTCTCGTCCTATTACTCATGAGTTCGAGCTTCTCTGTCCACAAACATGACACAATTCTGGCTTGTTTGCTTTCGACACGTGTAGTTGGCAGCTGCCAATCTGCTTAGAATGGTCCCTGAACTTAGTATTCTCGCGTGTTTTCAGGACCCTGTTAGGTTGTTGTACACCTTGTTCCTGTCACAGCCGCAATCGTCAACACCGAGTCAAAGGCATCAATGCAAGTGAGTTCTCAGATGAAGAAATGGAAGCAATCAAAAATGGAGGAAACATGGTATGCAATTCACATCAACAAAGGCTATTCACACAGAAGGTGATACCTAGAAGGGTCGCCTTGATGATTGATGTAGCCGAGAACGGGTACATTCAATACTGACGGTGCATACGAGTGACTGATGAAGTCAGCAGTGCTGAAAGGGCGGTTGCAGACAAGACACTTTTTGGGCTTCACCATATCACACATTCCAAAGCGTGTCACACAGCTCTTTCATCGTTGGTTTCCGCCATGTGTAGGTCAAATTTTGAGTAAAACCCCCGATAAGCACTAGAAAGTTGGGAAATTCTTTTAGGCATGGAAAGAGCTATCTATGGTGTGTATCGGCAGCCTGGCTCCTGGAACTCGATATAGCCAAAATCTGACCCCCAGGTGACACTATTTTTTGGCCGATTTTCGGGCCTCAAAAAAACACTCTTCCGAGGAATCGAACAAAGCACCCTCAGAACCACATGTGGGTGTGGTGGCGTCGAACCTCGTCTTGCCCTCGTTCCGCTCTACAGAACAGAATCGCTTTTTCGCTCGTGGTCTAGCGGACGCAAGCGTACAGTGGTTTCTTGTGCCACCGCTTACTCCGTTGGAGTTGTTTGTGCAATGATACCTACTCGTTTCGGTTCGTTCTCTGTCTATCTGAATGTTTTTTTGGTTCACGTAAATTTAGGGCCTTGGCTCCGAGTCCGAATGTGTGGGTTGGGACGTGCAGTTTCCAAATTTCAATGCTACTTCCTCCAATCGGACCTTTTCAAGATGACTCCGAACGGTACTGTACTTGTCATTCACCGTTGGGCAACGTTAGCTTTTGAGGTCCCCTGTTTGGGAAGAAAGGATTCAGCGTTCCTGTTTGGTAAATTTCGTTCCCTGCCGGGGCTTTGCACGAAATTAGCTGACATTAAACTACCATTAAATTACCTCCCTCGAGATGGGTAACTCGGAACCGTGGGTCCCTTCTCATTCCGCTATTTTAACGTATGTTTAATGCGCTCTTCCGACAAACAGTTCTCTAACGGTTACGGCCCTTAACAAGCTATGGGACAGAGCCGACCGGCGAAGTCTCCCTGCGAGGCTGCGCGTGAGAGCCGTGGCCAAACGGTGGCGGCTTGCGCGGCGCGGCAACAACGACGACAGTTGTCCGACACGCTAAAACTGGCGGGCGCAACAGCTTGCGCATGCTGGCCGTCGGGGCCGCTCAGCTCGCGTGTCTAGTGGGATTCACCCAATGGCACGTATCCCAATGGACCTTGGCGTGAGAACGAACGAAAGGAACGCCGCAGATGCCCTGCGTCTTCTCTTTCCTCCTCTCACGGCCAGGCGACGCTGAACCGCCTACCAGGCCGGACAGACTGCCCCCGAGCACATCCGCGATCGCTTCGTCGACGATCCGTTGTTCTACGTCCCTTCTCTTGGGTCGTAGACCCTTAAATGGAATATCCGCCCAGGCATGGTTGAGCCGGCTGGGAAGGTCAGAGAGGTTGTCCTCCCCCGGTACCCTCTCGAACCACGCATCGCCTCTGGACCTAGCTAGACGCTCCCAGAAGGCATGAACCGGAAGCAGAAGCTCTTTAGCCTTTGTCCGCCCTTGTATCAGGCTGCCCAGCACGATGCTGTTGTCAACCGGTGAAGTCGAATCTGTCATTGAACCACAGGGAGAACGCAACCGAGACCGCAGCAAACTCGAGGTGGTGGATCTGCAGCTCTGAGCCCGCCGGGGGGACAGGATGCGCGAAGTATTCGACCGCGGTAGGAAAGCCATCTACGACCGTAGCTAAGACCGCGCCAAGACCAAAGAGGCAAGCATCGGTGAAGAGGACATATCTGGTGCCTACGCCGGGCTGCACTGGACGAAGGGGCACAGATCCTCTGAAACACAACTCTCCTGCGGCCAGCGTGCTTGCCCACCATCTCACGGATGCTCGAAGATCGACACCTAACTTGAACCCTGCAAAAGTCGATGACGCATTGGAGCGCCTGTAGATCGGCTGGAGTGGCACGCGGCCAATCCTGCCGAAGAGCGCCGAAGTCGCGAAGGCGAGCTTACCTGCCAACGACGCAGCCTCCCCCGGCGACAAGGAATCGCGGCTCAGGATTCCCTCCAGCATGTGTATGAGACCCTGCCTCCTGGGCCCTGAGATTCCGACCTCCACTGCTTCCGTCTTGATGGTAAACATCAAGCCGAGATGGCGAAAGTAGTTGTTTGGCGACGTCTTCTCCTCGTTGAATGACGTCCGCAGAATGTCCTGGAGAAGTTCCAGGACGTCAGTCAGAGCTCGATCGTCCGAGGCAGGGTCGGGGCGGCGAAGTCGTCGTAATACTGGCACAACGGAAGCCGGAGCCCGCGGCGGACCACCCTCGCCAGGATTCTAGCGAAAGCGTTGTAGTGCACAACAGCCGCTGTCTCGCCGAAGGATAGCCGCTCCATCCGGAAGTACGCCACCTCACCATCCTCAGGGTTCTCCCTGTAATGCCCTTATATCCCGGTCAAAACAAATTTGTGCCCTTATATCCCGGTTCGGGATATAAGGGCACCAAATTTGTTTTGGACCGGGTTTTTAGGGCAGGTCCAAAATTTGGGTCTGCAATTTGGGTCAAAATTTTGGGTCCAAAATTTGGGTCCAAAATTTACGAAATTAACGACGAAGGTCACCCGGAGACTTTAAAACCCCGGAGTCTCAAGCGAACTTTCACTCTAAATAAATGACCAAATTCGAACTTTTTTCGAACTTTTTTCGAATTTTTTTCGAATTTTTTTCGAATGTTTTCAATTTTTTTTCGAATTTTTTGGCCCCAGTATCTTGGGTCCAAAACAAATTTGGTGCCCTTATATCCCGGTTCAAAACAAATTTGGTGCCCGTATATCCCGGTTCGGGATAAAAGGGCACATATTTGTTTTGAACCGGGATATAAGGGCACATATTTGTTAGAGGCGGGATATAAGGGAAATTTACCCAAAAATAAACCTCAACACCTGGGCACAATACCTGGAAGCAGAGCCGCGCCTCGGGCGCAGGAGCAGGCCAAAGAGACCACAATCAACCTGGAGGCCCGACTAAAGGAAGCAGGCCAAAAGAGACCACAATCAATCCTATTAGCCAGATCCCGTGGGATCTCGTCAGGAGCAGGCCAAAAGAGACCACAATTAACCTGGAAGCCGGCGTGTGCCGGGCTTGGGCGCAGGAGCAGGCCAAAAGAGACCACTATCAACCTGGAGGCCCGACTAAAGGAAGCAGGCCAAAAGAGACCACAATCAATCCTATTAGCCAGATCCCGTGGGATCTCGTCAGGAGCAGGCCAAAAGAGACCACAATCAACCTGAAGGCCCGACTAATGGAAGCAGGCCAAAAGAGACCACAATCAATCCTATTAGTCAGATCCCGTGAGATCCCCTCATCCAATCGCGTGTTCGACGCTGTTTCGAAATAAGGAGGTCAGTTCCGGAAAGCGACAGTTCCCGAAATGAACCAAACTAGGTAAGAAAAGATTCAGCGTTCCTGTTTGGTAAATTTCGTTCCCTGCCGGGGCTTTGCACGAAATTAGCTGACATTAAACTACCACAATAACATATAAATTTAGGGCCTTGGCTCCGAGTCCGAATATGTGGGGGGTTGGGACGTGCAGTTTCCAAATTTCAATGCTGCTTCCTCCAATCCGGACCTTCTCAAGATGACTCCGAACGGTACTGTACTTGTCATTCACCGGTGGGCAACGTTAGCTTTTGAGGTCCCCTGTTTGGACAGTTTCCCGAGGTGGGACAATTTTGTAATCCTGGGTTTTGAGTGTGCTTTGTGTTCGCAAATGTTTGCACGTGACAAGATCTGGGGCTAATGCGACTCGGGGCATCACGTCCGAACCCTCGCACGAGTTGCCTGATGTGGACGTCGGCCGGGGAACTAGGTTCCTTTTCCGGTCTTCTCATGTCCGAGGTGGGACACATTTGTCCCACCTCGGAAAATCGTCCGCGTGACCCGCGTGGAGTAGACGACGACTGTCAGCTACGTTTTGCTAAAAGCTGGCGTTTTTACTTCATAGCGTAGGGCAAACCGCAATGTGCCTCACAAGTTTCCTGTTTGCCACACATTGTGACACAACAGCATGTCCTCTTGGGGCCAGAATCTGCTGGTTCACATGGTTTAAGGTCAGTATTCAGTTTCACAGGGAGAAAAAGTTGGTGAACATTCGCGTGTGCGGCTGATTTTGAAAATTCTCGAAGTACAAACATGCCCAGTACAGTGACAAAAATCCGCAAAAATCAGCAAAAGCCGAGCACTGGGCCGGATTCTTATTTTTTGGCCTAGAGATGAGCATTCGGCCTCAGTTGGGGCTTCTTCTGTCTGGAGCAGTATCGGTAATTTTCCTTGGTTCCTGAATACCGCACCTGACGGCTCCAGCCACGCCTTGCACCTCTGTTCCTGAATCTATAGTGTGTCGCTGCAAAAGCCGAGATCAGCGAATCTAAGCAGCTAAACGAACGCTGTCACAGGCGCAACTGAGCGATTATTGCCGGAAACTCAAAATACAGGTAGCTGCTGCACTATGGAGGGGCGCGTTTGACCCTCGAACTTACGATATCCCGAGGCCAGGCGAGACCGAAAAAGTCCGAGACTACATATTGTATGCAGTTCAATTGCTTGTCAGGAATGTTCGATCGTTTCAAGGCAACTTATGACCCGACTCCGGGACCTGTTCAGCCTACAAACGAGATCCTACAAATGACGGAGAAAAGACACCGTCTGGAAGTGTCGAAAAGGGTCTGGGTTCTGCGTTCTCAGCACTGTACAACTACACAGCCTGTATGAGTAGTTTCCAAAGCCAGAATACGGTTCTCTATGTACAACCCCGACCTTCAATTCCTACAGGCAAACATATGGCAACAAGCGATGGTACAAGCCTCCTGGCTCTACCACTTCCCAACCGCCGGTGCAACACCCGCAGCCACCACACCATGCGAATCAGACAACCGGCACTGTGTCGCTAAAAGCAGGCCAGTGGCAGTGCATGCGATGCACTCTTGTGAATGAAGCGCGTGACAAGAAATGTAATGTGTGCGAATCGCTGGCACCCAATCCAAGTGAGCGTCAGCAGCAGCTGCAACCGCACTCCCACCCAACACCTCAACAACCGACACAGCAGGCTCACCAAGTGCACCAACCCGCTTCTCAACAGCCATCACCTCAGCAGCACCAACAGCGCCCTATCGTGCCAACGCACATGGCACCGCCGACGTCGCAGCAATCTTTGTTTGCGGCACCCGTTGCTGCACAGAACAGCCTGTTTCAGAACAAAACACCAGAAGCTGCGGCTGCCCCACAAGCAACACTCTTTGCACAGCCGCAGCAGTCGCAGACAAGTCAACCACAGCAGGCTCAGAATCTCTTTGCTCCTGCACCAGCAGCCGCACCGACCACAAGCGCGAACTCGGTATGCACTGAGGCAGGGGCAAGGCACGTGCTTTCAACTCCCGCAACAATAAGGACACTGAGGTGATCCCCCAAAGCCAAGCCTCAAGAAAATATGTAGCAACCTACCATGGGTGCGTTTGTTATACACCTTTTCCCAGGTACATGATCACAGCACTAGTCGAGTATTTTTTGACTTTCGGCCGAGGGTGGACGGGGGAAAGCGCCGCGGGGACGGGTGCGGCCGCCGTTCGCTCTCGCCGACGTGGGTACTCGCCGTTGGGGGCCCGCAGCCGGCCGGTCGCGGTGGCCGTGGAGTCGGAGTGGGTCGGGATTCGTCGCGCCTTGCAGGGCTGCAGAGGCGGCTGCAGGGCATCGCGGGCGGGCTGTCGGTGTACGACGAAGCCCCGGACAACGTGTCCAGCTCGACCTACTCGTCGACGCCCTCACTTCCAGGGTGTCGAGTGGCTCCGGGTAGGCGGGCGGACGCGGGGCTCCCTCTGGCGAGCGTAACGTCGAACCGCATCGACCTGCACGCGTTGGCGGCGATGGACGGCGTCGGTCGATTCCGCGAGGTGCTGCCGATGTTGATGGATCCTAGCGTTTGCGGAGGCTTTCGTATCTGGGGACGCCGCAGGCGGATGCCGGGTGCCGTCGCGCGGGATGGAGCGACACCGGGCGACTCTGCGGTCGTGCGGGGTGGCGAGTGACGCACGTTCGCGGCCGGCATTCGCCATGAAGGCGTTTACCACGCCGAAGAAGGACGGACGAACGGCACGTCTCGTTCTCAATGCCCGGCCGCTGAACGACGCGATGCGCCGGCCGCCCAGCATGGACCTGCCCAGGCTGTGCGACTTCATCGCCGAGGTCAAGATGCACCGGTTTGCCATGCACTGCGACGGCGTGTCGTATTTTTACCAATTCCCCATAGATGCGAGCATTTCGCGTTATTTCGGGATTGGTATGAAAGGGTGCGACATGATGTTGAACGTACTGTGCATGGGGTTGTCTTGGGCGCCGTGCGTCGCGCAGCGGGCGTCGAACGTGCTGGTGCATGGGGGGCTTGGCCTGACAACTTCCTTGTCTTGGGCGGGACGTGGGATGAGGCGCAACAGAACGTCGCCGTGTTTAACGAGAGGACGCAGACGGCGCAGGTCGAAGTGCGGGCGGCGACCCACGGGTTCTCCCGGACGATCTTCCGGAGCGCGCCCAGCTCCCGTCTCGCCGACGGAGGAACGTCGACGACCTCGTCCCACGAATGCGCCGCAGCACCCACCATGCGCCCGCCGAGCCTTCCTGCGAACGACAGCAGAGCTGCGAAGTGGCAGCGGGGTACCGCCAAGATGTCCGTCGCCCAGACGGCGCCCCCGAAAACTTCGGCAAACTGACGGGCCGTCGCTCTGCCGGAAAGCACCGCCGTCATCCCGCTGCCGTCGACCCATCGCCGCCCACGACGGGTCGAGCCTGTGCCGCTGCGTCTCGGCAGCCAGGTCGAACTCGACCCCCACGCACACGAACCGCGAACAAACTTCCCACAGTGCGGGCGTCCCTGAGGACAAAGGGAGCGTCCTGTGGACGGACGCCAGCTCGCGGGCGTGGGCGGCGCTGCTGGAGGCGGAAGGCCGATTCGTGGACGGGCGGCAGGGCGTGTTCGCGGGGCCGGATGCGGGCGCCCACATCAACTTGAAGGAGATGTTGGCGTTCGCGGAAGGTGTGGTTCGGCTGTGCTGGGCGCCGGGGGCAGCGGTGCCGCATCGACAACGCGGGGATTCAACACACATTATCAACAAAATTAACAAAATGAAGAGTGTTCTCCGCTCGAGACGCCCCGCCTCCAAGTGGCGGATCCTGGGCACCACTCCGGTCGACTGCCTCGACATGGAAGAGGCGGAGCTGGAAGCGGCCTGCGTGGCGCTGGAGAGGGTGACACCGGGAGGCGCGGTGAAGCTGGTGGGCGGGATGGACAGAGTTAGACTCTGGATCTTGCGGCAGGTGGCGTGCCCGCACAGGCTGCTGGGAAGGGCGAGGCGCGCGCAGCAGCTGCTCGGGGAAGCCAGGCGCAAGACGCGCGTGGAGATGCCCCGGACAGAGGGCGATGTGGATGGGAAGGTGCGGGAAAGAGCGGTGGTGGCAGCGTGCAAAGGCGGGCAACGCGAGACGCGGAAGAGGAATCTGGAGGAAAGACTCGACATGTTCGGTCTGGAGGAGCGGGACGCGGGGGCACAGGGCGACTGTCAGTTTCGTGCGGTATCGTACGCGATACACGGGACGGCGGCTCACCACGCCCAGCTGAGGAGGCTGGCGGTGGAGTCTTTGGCCGCCAGAGACATCACCGGCCGGGTCGAAGGCTGCGCCAAGCAGTACCTGGCGAGGATGGCGCGCCTTGGAACGTGGGGCGACCACCTCACGCTGCAGGCGCTGGCGTGGGAAGTCGGGCGACGGGTGGTGGTGTTCGAGCTGGCGCCCGACGACACCATGCGCGCGACAGTGCTGTGGCCAGGAGAGACGGGGAAGGCAGGCGACCTGGTGCTGGACGAGCTGGACGTCAAGCTCAGCTACACCGGGTCGCACTACAGGGCTGTGCGTTGGAGGGAGGAGGTGAAGATGACGCCGGTACGCGCGACGCAGGTGAAGCCCCAGCTGAACGTGGGACTACCCCTGCGGACCAACAACAGCGGGCCGGAAAGGCCGACGCGGCGTCTGCCACTAGGCAACCTGCGCGGGGCGGAGTGGAAGGTGGAGACGGGGGAGGCGGAGCACTACAACCGGAGCGCAGCAGGAGTAGTGGTATGGCGCGGCGATGCGCTGGGCGCAACCGCCTTCGCCCGAAAGAACACACAGGCGGCAGTGGTCACCACGTTCCCGGTTCCCGTGCGACACACGGAGGAACGGAGCGTCACCTGGAGGGGCGAGGGGACGGCGAGGGCGCTGACAGTGTGGGTGTCATCACAGGCGCCTCTGGAGACGTTTTATGACGCAAAGGAGCCGAAAAGGGGTTGTCGGGGTGAGAGCGTTCAAGTCGTGGTGCAAGCGAGGCTGAAGGAGGGGGAGACGCGAGAAGGGGCCTACGTCCGGCTGTCGAAGCACTGCAAAAGGGTGCTAACCAGGTTCAGGCTGGCTGACTCGACAGCGGAGGGCATCTGCTTCGTTTCGCCGGCGGAAGCGGATAAGGTGTTGAAGAGCTCGGGGGAGAGTGGGGTCTTCGTGAGGGCCTTGCACGAAGACAAGGAGAGGAGCCGCCTGGGGATGGTCTGGTTGGATTCAGAAGGAGGCGTCGAAGATGGCGGGTGTGCTGAAAACCGGGGGGATTACGACGATGGGCCTCGGAAAGGGAGCGGACGGGAAGATGGCAGTGCGTGTGGAGAGGGGGAAGATGGACGAGGCTTGCAGGGCGTTGGGGGGAGGAAGGAGCGAAGAGGAAGAAGCAAAAGGGTGGCAACGCCAAGGGGAAGCAGAAGTAGGCGCCCCAGAGACGGCGGGCGCGCTAGCCATTATGATCGCAGTCGAAGGCGCCGCGGGTATGGAGCGGCTGGGGGAGCCCGCGCTTGTGGCCTACTGGGCGGCTTTTGTCGGCGTGTTTTGCTGTGGGTACATATTCGAAGGGGTGCCATTCGACTTTTGCGAACGCTATGGCGGCGGACACCGCGTTTGGTGACAGCAGCGATCTCGCCCCCTTCATCGACGGATTTCACGGACCGCCTGTCGATCACTTTGTCGAGCGACGCGTCTACCGCACCCGGCAGGAGAGCCCCCCCGACCAGCGTGGCAGGTTTGCACGTCCCCCTGTGGACAATCGTCGTACGTGCGGCGCCGTGTTTTGCTGTGGGTACATGTTTGAAGAGGTGTCACGGAAGGGGGCAGCAGGCGCGAGAGAGCGTGCGCAGCCCTGCGGTGAGGCAAGTTGACGGAAGGCGGATGCGGATGATCGGGACACGGGGGCAAGACTCGGCTCCTGCAGAAGGCGCGAGGAGCTGGTGCGGCTGGGAGAAAAGCGGGACACCTGCGGCCCCATCGCCAGAGCCTCAGGGCTTCACGCGCCAGGTGCCCCAGCTCCTTGAGGTCGCCCAGTGTCCTCAGATCGACTTCCTTCCCTCGCCCGTCGCCCGTCTCCGTTTCGTCTGTATGGTCGTCGGGAATTCGGATCGACCCCCTACCTGCAAGTCCCCTTTCAATTGCAGCTGTCAACTGTGCGAGCCGCTTCTTCTCCGGCCCCCGTACCTCCACCCCGTAAATCGCCTTCGGGATCACGACCGAAGCGTAAAACCTCTCCTTTTTCTCCTGCGGCAGGGGCAACTTGCCCGCCCTCTTCGCTATCTTCGACGCCTCGTCCAACCTGATCGACAAGACCTTCTGGGCGCCTCCGTCGGTACCCAAACCTGCCCCCAAATACTTCAATCATGCCACCTTCTCAACCTCCTGGCCGGCTATCCGAGGGTTGGCCTCGGCTCCGCTCTTCCGCTTTCTTTTCCTGCCGCCCTCTTCCTCGTCCGGTGGACGCTTAGCCCTCATTTCCGTCCATTTGCTCTTTCGGGCGTTGGGCCGCTGACCCGTGTCGCCGCAAAACTCCGTCAAAGCCACTGCCCGCGTCATATCCGGTTTCGTCCTCGTTACGACCTCGGTGTCATCCGCAAATGCTTGCGTTCGGCTCCCGGGACCTCCTCTTCACAAGATACATCCAGACCGACACGAGCGCGTTCAGGAAGATTACGCTCAGTGGACAGCCCTGCAGAATCCCGTTCGTCGCCTTGAACTCCTTCCCAAGCCCCGCCGGAAGCTTGAACCGTCGCCTCAGCTGGCGGTACATGCCCCGCACTGCATTCAACACTGATGGCCGCAGTCCCATGTCTTCCACAAGCTTCAACATGATCTCTTGCGGTATGCGGTCGAACCACTTGCTGTAATCGAAAGCCACAGCGAAAAGATCCTCGTCGTTCAGCAGAGCCGCTTCAATCTTCGCCGCCAAGAGCCAGTACACCTCCTGCGTCCTTCCTGAAACCGCGCTGATCGGGGTGCGCCCACGATTCTTGCCACTCCCTTAGGAAACGGAGGCGCGTCGCCGCCCAGAGGCGGTACATAACGCTCGTTATCGTGATCGGGCGTTGCTCGAGAGGCTGCGGACCTCCCCCTTCGGGATCAACACCACCAGCGCCTGCTCCACCACTTCGGGCCAGCTGCCGGCCCCCTCCACGTCGTTCAGCGCCAGCGCAATCACGTCGAGGAGAGGCACCGGCAGCGCCATCTCCACGCCTTCTCGCCTCGCAGGATCTCATCCATCCCATGGAGATCGGCGGTCACCGACCCGTCTTCTCTCAACAAACAGGGGTGCTGTGCCTCTCCGGCTGCTTGCACCAGTCGTAGACACGCTTGGGGTTGTCATCGATCGCCCGACGCATCTCCCCCCTCCACGTTTCCAGCCTTCTCGTCCTCCTTGCCGCACGCGTCCTCTCGTGCTCCTTCTTCAACATGCCGCAGAGCGCCTGCAGCTCAGGCAATGCAGGCGGGTTCACCTCCTCCCACAGGCGCGAATCGACGTGCTTAACGCCCGCCCTGCGGGCTTTTCTCCACACTCTCATCTCCTCCGTGCTCGGCTCGGAACATCGACAGGAAGAACCTGGAAGGGATTGGCGAGGGCGTGGACCGCAACGCAACGTTGCGACTGCTGGAAGTAGGGCGCGGGGGAGGCTAGGGAAGAGCGCGGAGCGACTGCCGTCAACCCTAGCGCGTATGAACGAGGTGTGCTCAGGCACATCATGGCAGATGCAGTGCTGCCGCAGATGGGCAGAGATACCCTGCGCTGCGAGGGCTCGAGGTGTCGGCAGGAGAGTACACGAAGGCAGGACACAGAAAGGTACAAGCAGAGCGCAGGGAAGACGGGGAAAGACTAAGTTCGATTTCAAAAAGTGGTACCCATCGGGCGAGGAAAGGGGGCGACAGGCCCAGAAATGGTTCACCTTAGCGGAACAGGAGAGCCAGGCGGGACGAGGAGTGAGGAGCTCGAAGAGGAACAACACCCAGGGCAAGGAACTGTCACGAGGCGCGCCGGAGGCAGAGGGCGCGAGCCAGGATACGAAGGCAGCGCACACGAGGACGACCGGCGCTGAAGAGACCCGCGCCGCAAGCGGCGCGGGCAGCACGGAGTGCCAAGCAACGTAAGAAGGAAGTCGAGGAGATTCAGATAGCACAGCAGGATGCCCGAGCCGAGGCGGCCGACGGACCACAGAGGCAAAAGGCAGAACAGGAAAGGCAGGCGCGGTCGGTACGAGAAGGATACGGCAGCGAGTACAGAGCAGTCGACACGCAGACGAGCAGCAAAGCAGCCCGCGTCGCAGGTGGCACAGACCGAGGAAGCCCGTGAGGCAGGGAGTGAAGACGAGGTGATGCAAGACGAAGGGGAAGCGCGAAGCGACCAGCCCGGACGGACCAAGAAGACGCAAGACCAGGCGACCAAGAGAAGGAGCGGGACGCGACCCAGAGACCCGGGCTAAGTAGCCTGGAACTAGTGTGACGGACCTTTCTTCGGAGGGGCTCACGCACTCAAAGATCGACTTATACGCATCGACAACGCGGCGGTAGTCGGCGCCGTGGCTAAGGGGAGCTCCTCCTCTTATGCCGCGAATCGCGTCTTATCACGGACTATCGGTGCCGCTGACCGCAGAAGGATCGTCCTGTGTCCTGGCTGGTTCGGAGCCTGCTGAGGGTCGGACTGAAAGATCGGATTCGATACAGTTCAAGAACGCACTCGGACCAAAATATCCGACCCGGCTGCCAGGTTGCCAGGAGGATTACTAATATATAGGCGTACATCTCCTCTTTTATCAGATTCTGTTTTTGAATATCCCTGGCCCACTACAGAGCTCAAGTGTTACAACGATCAAAGCCATCGATGAACACCGCAAAAACTTCGGGCCTTCCAGTGAAAACCTTGCCTCTTCAAACACAGCTGGACGACATGTTCGGCGTTCCGAACCGGCCGCAGCAACCTTCTGCTCCATCACAGCAGCAAGCGCAGCCGCCACAGCAGCATCAGCATAGTATGTCAATCCTCTGTGTTTTCGAAAAAGGACGAACCCTGTGGGTAGCGCAACTTAGCAAGCAAGCGGCTCACTTCTTGCAAAAGTGGGAGACCGACTCGCCTTTTCTTTTTTAGTTTCCCCGCCAACCCGCTTCGGGTTCGCGGGCTGTTCGCGGAACGAAGTGCTGACAGCACCGCCCGGCGAATAGAGGGCCAAGAGTGACAAATTGACCGTCGGGCAATGGGCAGTACCTGGTCCTTGCCGCGCCAGAGAAACGAAGAAGCACGAGAGGCAGGGTTTGACGGGTTTTACTGCAAACCGAGTGACGAAGGTGGCCACCTGGAACGCGTGCACTGCTCACGGCCGCCTGACCATTCATTTCATGGGTTCGAAGGTGGAGTTGCTGCAAACGTTGTTTGCCGAAATATGCCGGAAGAAGCGAGAGCTGGAGCGGGGAAACATCCCGGCCGAGCGAAATCACCCGTAGAGAGAGTTGGACCAAGACGTGCAGTGCCCCCTGTTGACCTCAATGGATTGGCAGTGTCGTTTCGGTGCCGGTTTCGCCGGTTTTCGGGGACTCGGGGCGGAGCTGACACACCCCCACAACTTCGTCTAAAAGAACCCGCGGCTTGTCACACGGGGACGCGCTCAAAGCGGCAAGATAATCCACCCAGCACCCATGGAACCCTTACGAAAACAGGGAGTCCTTCACTGCGACTGATACAGAACTGAAAACAGCGTGCTCGGATTACCGAGCAGAAGTGCGAATCACACGGATACTTGGCTCGGGCTAATTCCCATTATAGCACAAGTTCGGGTGATTCCCCATTATGCTATTAAAGTTTGCTAATTTCCCCATTATGCTATTAAAGTTGCTAATTTCCCCATTCTGCGACTGGGCTACTGGCGGTCGTAGTACAGCACAGGTAGTCTGGTCAAGACTTTTTGTGAGTAGTTTTGTCCATTTTCGAGGAAGATAATGACACTGCACTTTCTAACCGTGCCAAACGCGAGCAGTCGTTTGATAAAAGGTGTAATGCCCTTATATCCCACTCAAAACAAATTTGTGCCCTTATATCCCACTTCAAACAAATTTTGTGCCCTTATATCCCAAACTGGGATATAAGGGCACAAATTTGTTTTGACAAATTTGAATCGAGGAAAATGCTGGAAAACTTGCCGAGGAGGGGCTTGAGCCCCCGACCACTCACCTTGAAACCCAAGGGTGGTTGGCTCGACCATCCGGATACCTACGGCGAAAAAAAAAAACTTTTCGTCCAGCCGGACGCTGGACTCCTGTTGCTGTTGCTATTGCCACTGCATGCGTCCACGCTGACATTGGCAGTGACATGGAGACATCACGTGTCGCGAGTTGACGCCCACGCCTGGCACGGCGAGCCAAAGCCGAAATCGAACCCGAACCCAGAAGTTCTGAGGAGTGATGGTGGCAGAACCGAACCCGAAACCGAACCTCAACCCGAAACCGAACCAGTGCCCGATAGCCTCGGATAGGAAACCAAACTCGGAACTGAACCCAGATTACAAGACAGATGGCCAGAACCGCGGAGGACGGTGGGCTAACAACCCAAGGTGGCGACACAGTCGGACACTGTTGCCGACAGACGGAATCTGCAGCTCACGCAAGAATGGCTGATTCCTTCCTAAAGTCATCAACTGTCGTTGTGCCCACGCCTGCACCGCAACTGGTTGCACACACACCGGTTGCACGACGGTGGACACAGCTTCCTTCACTGCAGGCTTCACTGCGTAAGTGAAATCAGCTGTGACTGTGGCTGACTCGCAGCCGCGTGACAGCGGCGCCTTCCCTGCTGCTGTTCCTTGCTGCAGCTGCTGCTCCATTGTCCAGAGGTAACTGGACCAGGCTCTCCACTCCAGGCACTCGGAGTCGGACAGCTATAGCGATACCCTGTGTTCTGGTCCCCGAATCTGGAGGTGAATCCTGCAGACGTGCGGTGGGTGTGCAGTTTACGGCTGCCGCGACACTGTCCGGTCACTCAGTGACTGACACTGTGACAGTCACAGTGTGACACAGCCTCAACAAGGACAGTGGAGAATGACCGTGGTCACTGGTATGTCAGGCCAAGAAACGGATCATGAGTCTGATGAGATCAGTTGTCTCGCCTGACTCTCGGCTGTAGCATCTGGCCAGCTACTACAGTTCTGTCACCGCGATTAGCCCCGAACGTCAGCGTGGCACGCCGCACGGTCAGACGGTGCAGCCAGGCACCTGGCTCTGATGCGGTTCTCTTGAGTACTTGCTTGAGCCTCCCAAGTTGAGGCACCCGATCGGGGATCGAGTGTGGCCGCGGTGGCCAGCTTGAAGTTGTGAAACGGTGCAACCAGTCGCTCTGAGGCACCCAGAACGTCTTGAGACGTCTCGGGTGGGGCACTGAAGCCAGCTTTATGCCTACGGACAAGGAAACACCAAAAACGAATGGAACGGGCTGGACTGGGTCAAAAATTTTGGTCAAATTTTAGGGGTCCAAATTTTTGGGGTCGAAAATTTTGGTCGAGATTTTTGGTCCAAATCTTTGGTCGAAATTCTTGGGGTCCAATTTTTGGGGTCGAAATTTTGGGTCCAAAAATTTTGGTCGAAATTTTTGGTCGAAATTTTGGGTCGAAATTTTTGGTCGGATCCAATTTTTGGGGTCGAAATTTTGGGTCCAAAATTTTTGGTCGAATTTTTGGGTCAAAAATTTTGGTCGAAATTTTGGGTCCAAATTTTTGGTCGAAATTTTTGGGGTCCAATTTTTGGGGTCGAAATTTTGGGTCCAAAATTTTGGTCGAATTTTTGGGTCCAAATTTTTGGTCCAAATTTTTGGTCCAAATTTTTGGTCGAAATTTTTGGTCGAATTTTTTGGGTCCAGATTTTTGGTCAAAATCTAGTTGGGCAAAATGTTGGGGCAAAATTTGGTCGAAAATTTTGCCCTCGAATTTTTGGACGTTGTGGCCGAGTCAAAGCACGCACGCCACCGGCACCACAGGTGTCCGGTTCGGTTCCCTCAAAAGACTTTTTACACGACCAAACAAACTTTGTGCCCCTATATCCCACTTCAAACAAATTTTGTGCCCTTATATCCCAGATTGGGATATAAGGGCACAAAATTTGTTTGAAGTGGGATATAAGGGCACAAAATTTGTTTGAAGTGGGATATAAGGGCACAAATTTGTTTGGGGTGGGATATAAGGGAAATTTACCTTGATAAAATCGATTCGACGGCGCTACATAGCCTACTGTCAGTAGATTGTTTCGAGAAAACGGTTTATTTCCGAACAGTTAACTTTGCAAGTCACAGCGTCTTGGCACTGTGCTGGTCCGCGGGAAACAATCAGCATGTTCACCAAAAGGGGTCAGCAGGTTCGCACTGACTGCTCAGCTGGCGATCTGACACCAGACTAAGTTAGAGCAGACTAAAGACAGCTGCACCGAAGCTAAGCTCTCACTGTCTCTTCTGCACTGTAGAAAAAGCAACAGTTTCTGGCGGAAAAACTCGGGAACCATACTGTAGGCTGCACTGCAGCGTGGACCTCTGTGGCACTCATTTGGAAACTTGATACATGAGATGAGGCTGTTCATCATTTCATGAGCCCAGTTTGTGTTGTCACAGTTGTGGATTCAGATACCGTGGAATGCCGCTGCGGTGGCCATGATGGGCGCCGGGTCAAACCCGAAGTGCCAGGGCGGGCACTTCGGGTTTGAACGTGTTCCCGTCGGCCATGTTGCCATGTCTTGGACCAACCAAGGACTCCTGAAGGAGTGTACTGAAGATTTCATGACCAGCAAGCTATTAGCCGTATCCTCACACACGTGAAGAAACAAGGGTTTGCGGGAAACCATTCCCGAAACGGTACGACATGATCGTGGTAGAGGCCGCGGGAAACAGTGGAAAACGGGTGGAAACCCGCCGAAACCCCCAAAATAACTATTTAGAACAAACTGTCTTATATGTCCGGCATAGTTTCAGGAGTTGTCTTATATGGGTGCGTACCAAAAGGGCGTGCGCTGCGGTGAATAAAATTTTTTGACCAAGAAAAACGGCATCCGGTTTCTGTCTGGCACCGGTGTTTTGTCCACAGTAGGGTTGTGCTTTCATCCATGGTGGCCTGGGGTAGGGCGACGTCTGCAGGCTATGCACTGAGCCGTTTTTTGCATATTTGTGGCCATTTTGGCTGATTCGTTGTGCTGCAGGCTGTATAAGGAAACAGTCGAATCGGTTATTCTCAACCCTCGATTGTGATCCCACGAACACGATACATCGGCCGGTTCCGGATGTCAGGCGTCTCCGATGAGCTCTGTTCCACTTTTCCTGCCTGTTCGATCTGTGAATCAAGAGAAAACGTGAGATTGAAGACAGGTTAACGCGAGTAATAAGCAAGCTCGTGACCGGAAGTTACATCATGTTGGAAAGGTTCAGTGTTTCGCCCTTTTAGGAGTGTGGGGCTCTTCGTCGCTTGCTTCAGCTGACTCGTCGTCGCTTTCGCTCTCTTCATCAATGTTATCCCTTTCCGGGCAACGCGGTGCGTAGTGCCCGGTCTTGTGGCATAGACTGCACTTCCGGTTGCTTGGAGCAGATTTTGGGATGCGTGCCTTTGGTGAGCTGTTGGACGTGGGGTCGGCAACGTCTTGCCAGAAGGCTTCGTACCGTTCCTGATGCCTGCGCAAAGCTCCTTCAGTGACAGTGTCGCGTTTTTCCTCTCGAGTTCGTCCTTCGTCGTGAACGAACACAACCTTACCTTGCAAAGAAGAAATGCTGGGCAGCTTGTCCGAGACCTTGCCTTCTAACTGTGGGCTGACAGCAGACGATGACCATGTAACTGCATGCGAAGACGAATTTGCTGTTGGGGAAATTATAATCTGGCTACCTTCGCGTGTGTAGCTGTGGATGCAGTGGACCTTCTCAATGTCGTTAACGTTGACAGAAGGAAGCTTCTGGCTTCTGCACGTGTCGGATGGTGATGGTCTCACCTCTTTCTCTACTGAGCCGCTTCAGTACAATGCAGCTGTCTACAGAAGCACTGTGCCATTCAGCCACGATACTGCCATGCAATTCCTCATTGCAGGCCGACCAATCGTTTTAGCGTCCGGTGTTGTCCCGTTCCGCCATTCTCGTCTCGTCGGCTCAAAGCCGGCCCCAGCAACTTCCTGTGCTGTCCAACCAAAAAGCCTCATCCCACGCATGATCCCGCTTCGCTCTTCCGCGCTCCAAGCAATGCTTTCTTCAGAAAGCCCCATGCTCGCCAAAGCACGTTCTTCGAGTTGCGAAACACATCGCCTAGCAACCCGGCAACGTTTCCTCCTGAAACATGCTCGAGCAGCAGCAAAACCGACGATGCTACCTGCTTATCCACGCCTTCCAGCCTCTTGCTCTGCTTCCAGGGCACGTACTCCTTCATGTATGGCTTCACCTTAGGGAACAGCTGGTGGAAGCCTACTTTGCCGTTTCCATCCACATGGACATTAAATGATGGCCGCCCTGCCATACTCCACACCCCCCTGTTGTGGCTGTCCATTGCGCATAGAGGGCGTGTACATAGAAAAACAGGGGTTTTTTGAGTTTTCCACACATGCAAGGCGACTCCCCCACCTGGTACCCCTGCCCAAAACACACCGCCATACGTACTGGAAAACCATGGGTCTGGGCTGGGATGGGGGCCCATTTTTGTACTTGAAAAAGTTTTATTCACCGCAGTGCACGCCCCTTTTGGTACGCACCCATATGTCCGAGAAAGTTTCGTGATTGTGGAAAGTTTAATTCAACCTGTTATATGTCCGACATAGTTTCAAAATTCTCATGTGTGTCCGACATAGTTTCAAAAGTTGTCTTATATGTCAGAAGTTGTCTTATATTTCCGGCATTGTTTAAAGAGTTGTCTTATATGTCCTATAGCTTTGGTATACCTTCATGGGCTTACCCGCCAGGGTTGCCACAAGAGGCGCCGACGAGACTTCTGACGACGACGACAGAGACGAAGCCGAAGAAGTCGACCTGCTGTCCAAGGAATGCAATTCGTGTCTATACTTTTAGGTTGCTCACCATCTGTCCTTCTGGCAGAACAAACGAACACAGTCATGACCCTCACCACCTCCTGTAGAGTTCTCCAGCTATCCTATCACTTTGCTTACGCACGCCCTGAACCACGTATCTTCTGAACCTGCTTTTGAACCACATTACCACAAAAGTTGAGTTCGACTGCTTTTGGAGCCAAATTATGTACCACAAAAGTTGAGTTCGAGTATCGAATCGAGAATGAGTTTTTACGTTTACACGTGGGCGACTGGACGGCAAAATAGCCATGCGCAAACAAACCCCCAAACACCCCCCACGGCCGACCTGGGTACCCTTGTCACTGGTCACAGGCAGGGGTGGCCTCTGTACCTGTTCTGCAGTGAAAAATGGATCTACTCGTTACCGTGGACGAGCTTCCATTTGAGAACGAGGAAGACGCCGCCAGGATTATGGCCTACACCGCCCAGCACAAAGAGGAAGTGAATGGACTGGTTGTCGCAATGAAGCACAGGCCAGAACGCACGGGGACGAAGCTCTGGTGCGGCCAGTGGGACAGCACACAGAGGAAGTGAATGGACAGGTTGTGGTGGGTGAAACTTGTTCCCGTCAGCTGCGCGAAGCCATAGTAAGAGCGGGGGTGAAACTTTCACCGACCGCACCTAAGAACGGGTCCTTCTACAGCTGCTTAACAGCAGCTAACTTTTGGTATTTCTTTCAGTTCCGAGAGAAAGCTAACCCCCATGCCCTCTTGCAGAAGAATCTATTCGCGCAGCCCCTGAGTGCGGATATTGTGCAAAGATTTGAAGGCAGATGGGCGGAAGCGATAGTTCAGAATAGGGTTGGCACACCCCCGGATGCCATAACTCTGCTGCTGATGGCGTGCGCGTTCAAGGTTCAACTCGCCGTCTTCACATGCAAGATTGGTACAAGGGGGAACGTTCAGTGGGAAGCTAGTGCCACCAGGAAGCACGGTCACATCCATCCCTCTCCTTAATGACCAGGGGCAGTACTGGTTGGTGACGACGAGACCCACTCGCCTGCTGCAGGGCATCAAGCAGAATCATCGCTCTGTCGTACAGTTGGCCATGTAGTCGTAGATGCGGAACCGAAACCACATTGACCCCCTCAGACAGAAATCACCCAGTGTCCAGTAAAGCTGAATCAGTTTTTCCCCGTCTCCAATGCTCGGATGCCGATGCCGAAAAGCGATTTCCACCCCTCATCGTTTTTACTGTTTTTTGGTGACGTGTCCTCCTTTTTCCACGGTCCGCGACCCCTCGTCGTTTCTTTTGCTTCCGGCTGGTATCAGGCTCACTAGCATCCCGCCAGATGCGATAATGCGTTGTATTCCTTGTACGGCCGAGGTTAGGCGGCTGTCAGAAGGCTCCTGAAGAATTCTCTGCAACTGCATCCGAATTCTTTAATCGCAAAACGCTGCATTGATCTCCTTCTCATTGTATTCCATGCCAACGAGCTGTTGCAAAACCATGTGGAACCTCGTTCAAGAATGCGTGTGACATTGTTCTCGACCCGGCGGGTTATCCGGGTTACTACAACCCAGTGCCCTACTACGGTCCGGGCGCCTATATATGGACGCACTATACAAGCGCAAGCAGCACAGCATCAGGACGATGAGCGTAGGCCGCGAATACGGGCTTGTGCGGCCCTATTCGCGTGCCATTGCAGACGCAAACTCGGGGAGCGTGTGGCCCCAGACAACGACAGCAAACCGGTGCACTTCTTTCTGGTTTATGCCCGAATTCCAAATGGAATTGAAAGCGCTTAGGACCTGTGACAATCGGCAGAAGCTGGTAGCAATGAAGTAACGCATTGTGTTCCTATCGGGATTGAAAGTGCTTGGGCCAATGTTCGACGTGAAAGCCTGGTCGGGCTGTATCCAACATTCAGCCGACGAAGGGACGAAGTAGGTCGGGAGGTAGACTAGGATACTATTTCCCGACAACCCTGCCGCAGAAGTCTGCTCTTGCAGCGACATGTCCGAAAAAAATAAAAAAAAGTGCTAACCCAAACAACTTCCGCCGGTAGAGAAACCTCGCCTAAAGAAATCAACTGCCTTCGGGTAGGCTAGTCTGACACTAGTTGTCGTCGGGAAAAAAAAAAAGGGCACTAAGTTATCGAGAATGGGCAAAAAGTTAAAAAAGGTTCTATAATTGGTGTTACTCACTAGGTGCCTACACAACTTCTATCAAACTTCTATATTCAGGGGGGGTGTGTCACTTTTTATTTTGATATGTCAAAAATGACCACCCTTTGGCAGCGCACACAGTCACCAAAGGTTTCACTAAATCGACCATTTTTTGATGCTATGAGCGCAGGTGTCACCAGTCTCTCTGTTCCCGAGGGTTTAGAAAAAAAGATGACCCCCCTTGGACGCGTTCAACCCGATATAATTATATTTTAGATCATACCGGGAGCGCGTGTAATACGTGTGATAGGTGTTGCTCCCGAGAAGAAACGGAATGGAAAGATCGGTCACGAAATCGTCAGAATACCACCTCGGATCCCAAAAAGGTTGTCCCCCACGGCCCCTCCTTTTGCACTTCACTTCACCAGGCATCCCCTATGAGCGCACTTCAGAACTGGGATGGCGGGTACTGAAGAACAGGGATGCTGCAAAATCTGCGGTGCGAAAACCTGGAGAAAGGTTGCTTCGTTTCCTCAGCCCGAAGTGAAGAAGAGACTGGTACAAGAGGATTCATCTGCTTGAAGTGCCTCCAGGAGTGTGGTGCCACGCACACCTTCGGAGGAAGTGCACACGACTACGACTGCAGCAACAACTACGACGGCAAGGTGCAAGGTTCCAAACAGCGACAGCAACGAGGCGCCTTCAAGCTGTCCGAATTGGATGCTTGTTGTGAAAGCTCCTGTCTATGCACCAGCAGTATCTGCTTCGGATGCTACACAGCGTGCCTTTCGGCGGAGCAGAACCCATCTGCCTCTCGATATCCTTTAGCCATACTTCAACCCTCTTGAAGGAGTGAATTCGGGCAAAGTGCCGACCACGACTGCGGTGAGAACAATGCCACACGCATTCTTTAACGAGGTTCCGACACTGCCAGCTGATTTTTTGCCGCATGGTTTTGCAACACAGCTCGTTGACATGGAATACAATGAGAAGGAGAACATGCAACGTTTTGCGATTGAAGAATTCGGATGCAGTTGCAGAGAATTCTTCAGGAGCCTGCTGACAGTCGCAAAACCTCGGCCATACAAGGAATACAACGCATTATCGCATCTTGGTGGTGGGATGGTAGTTCGCCTGATACCAGCCGGCAGCAAAATAAACGGGTACTCTTCAAGACGGCACAGAAGGTGGGGCGTTCCACAGGGTTGTGCACGAGCCGGACATCGTATTATCATGCAGGATTCGAAGGTGAGCGTATCTTGCTCTCACTTCTGCAAGCGACGACCGTCCAAACAAAAAGAGCCGGCGCAGTTAGTGCGATCGGAGACGGAAACTGTGCGGTGGCCAAATACCACCGCTAGCTCGGTAAGTCTTCTGAGGGTTGTTCTAAAATACGTGGTATATCAGTCATTCCCAGAGAAGTAAGAGGAAGAGTACCGGGAGTTTAGCTAAAATGCTGGTCGGGTGGCCGGGGGTCGGCAAAAGGCCCAACCAATCCAGAAGCTCAGGACATCTCGACGCTCGACAGACATCCTGTCCTGAGGCCCACCGTGTGTATCGCTTACGAGCAGTGCATGGCGGGATTGCCGCGGCTGTTTTGAAATACGGTGACCACGTCAGCAACGCCGGTGGCCCGTCGTTTTGGCGCGGCTGTGATGCAAAACGGAGCCAGTCGCCCAGCCAGTCGCCCAGCCAGTCGCCCAGCCAGCTGCCAGGACAACACCCTTGTGAGCTGGTGGCAGGGAAAGGCCGAGGCGAGCCTTCCAGTGCATCAGCACAAGAAACGCAAGGTAGGTTGCACATCGGTCTCTTGCCAAGGTGAACATCACAGGTGGTCAGAAAGTACTGGAGGTGTTGGCAAGGCCAGTGTCTTTACCTCGCCCGAAATGGGTCCAAAGGGCCCCGTGCAGCGCGAACCACAACCGCGGTTGGGCTTGCGCGCAGAAAACGGGAGTTTGGCTCAAGAAAACGTCAGCGTTGTGTCATTATAACAATAAAAAGTGACACCCACAACTTCTATCAAACTTCTATATTCAGCATTGTGGGTAACACCAATAATGGGCACAAAGGTAGCGACTGTTCTATAATGGGCAAAAAGTTAAAAACAGTTCTAGAATGGGAATTAGCCCACTTGGCTCATAGTGTTTGAGAGGTGACCTTCAGAATTATTGAAACTGAAGGGCTGATGTACAGTTTGTGAGGCAACCATGCCAGCAGAATTTCAGAAAGGACATCCTGCTTCATTCCGAGGTGCCACAACCAGACTGCCCACTGGGTATATTTCTGTTCAGACGTTCTCTGATTAATTTCTGCCCCGATGTAGCGACTTACACCCGCCGTAGTAGAGAGGCGACCGGATACTCACCGAAAGATGTCCCTGCACTCTAACGTATCTCTCTGCCTCTTTTGTTTTGCCTATTGTGGTGGGGGAGTCAGGTACCTGGGACCCATTCACAAACAATACAACTCCCCAACAGAAATCGACCTCGATGACTTGTTCGGAGCACCGGCCGTATCAAACACGCAAGGAAACACGTTTGGTATGGGCGGCCAACTGACTGGAATGGGTTTCGGAAGCATGGGGAATCCTGGATCCCAAGGTGGCGCATTTAACCAAGGCATGAATCAACCCATGCAAGGACAGTTTGGCGTGCAGAACAGTATGTCACAGCAAGGAATGATGGGCAGTATGGGCCAGCAAGGCACGAACAATATGGGTCAGCAAGGTAACATGGGCCAGCAAGGCATGCACAACATGGGTCAGCAAGGTATGAACAATATGGGTCAGCAAGGCATGAACAACCAGCAAGGCATACAACAAGGCATGAACAACATGGGCCAGCAGGGCATGAACAACATGGGCCAGCAAGGTATGAACAATATGGGCCAGCAAGGTATGAACAATATGGGCCAGCAAGGTATGAACAATATGGGCCAGCAAGGTATGAACAATATGGGCCAGCAAGGCATACAACAAGGCATGCACAATATGGGTCAGCAAGGAATGAACAATATGGGCATGAATATGATGAGCCAGCAGGGGCAAGGCAGTATGAGTGGGATGACGGGTCAGCAGGGAGCGATGGGTCACTCTGGATCCTTTCAGAGCAACACACAGCATGGACCGGCACAAGGTAACATGTCTCAAAACATGGGCTGCAATTCAATGGACGCACAAAGGCAGGGTAGTTTTGGCCAGCCTTTTTCTAATCAACAACCCGCATTCGGACAACAGGCAGGGGGTACACAGCAGAACTCTAATCCGTTTGCAGATGCTCCCCCTGCACAGGATCCTTTTTCGAGTCTCAGTGCGGATTTCAAAGGCGACAAGCCCCAACAAAGCATCTTTGCAGGGCTCATGTAGGTCGATGAAGCTGCAGCATGTCTCTGGAGGCTATATTAAAGCTGCGGAGAGCTGGCTTCTTGGGATTCGGAATCCATAACAAATAGATGACAGAACTCAGCACAACCGGAAAAACTGCAACTGCTCTTGCCTTGACAGTACCTTGTGTTTGCTCTTTTTTAATTCGGGACTAGATACATTTTCAACCAAATATGTTTCAGGGACTTCAGAAGAACCCTTTCTGCTGACTTCATGCCAAGGTTCTCTTTGTTTGCGAAACAGATTGCCAAAAAGAGCCCTTTCCCAGGTTGTAGGGCCTACGTATCTTAGTTGTTGACTAAGCTACACGACCTTCGAGCCCAACGGGTTGTCATGACTGAATCTAAGCGTCGTCCCGTAGCTATCTTGAAAGCGCCCCTGTGTTGCTCACATTGGTTGTCTACACGGGGCATTTCTTAGCTTCAGCATCTCGGCATATCGATACTCACACATTGTTTCTCCTTTCTTCCTTCGTTCTCTGGCTTCCGGAGTCAGAATGTGTGAGAAGGTGGGTGCTCGTTGCTGTTTCTTGCCCTCCGCCAGATTTGTTTAATTGTTGTTACAGCACGACACGGCGGTATTTCTCAGTTCCTTTCAGCTTTTCTGCTTCACGACGTGCTGACCTGAGAGGAAACCAGCAAGACACAGCAAGTCCGGAGTAAAATCCGATCTTTCCAAATTAGCCGTTCTTCAAGAAGAAGGGTACATGGGTACTAGGATCCTCCCTTTGCAAGTCTAGAGGAACCGTGTTGCTCAGGCCGGAGTTTGTCCGAGCTCAGTACGGTCTTGTGAGCCACACACCGCAAAGCCCTGATGCTCAAGCTGTCGCAAAAAGTCTGCTTCCACGGAGCCGACCCAGCATCCAGGCTCGGGGCGAACAAACGTGGAAGACTCCTGTTCCTTCAACAGTGCACAAGCAGGTAGCGACAATTACTAGCGGCTGCATCAGTTCTCGCCCGTCGTATTCTTATCGCTTCTACAAGAGGGTATGAGAATCACTCGGGCCCTTGCTTTTTCGAGTTGGGCTTTTGTGCTCGTTTTTTTTAGTCGTATAAGATCGCAGATCTTAAAAGATTAATATATCCGACGAATACCTAACACTCGTTACAGGTTGAATAACCCCGTCGCTATCCCGAAAACATCGTAACTTCACCCCTCGCTTGTTATTTAAGGTATTTCGCAGGTCAAGGTCTTTTATAGGCTCGGCACCCTCTCATGCGGCATCTTCCGGTCCACTTCTGGGTCTTAGACAAGTGCATCACTCGATGCGCACACGAAGCAGTATTTGGCCCCAACGGCTTCTAACCTACATTGCACACCGTTCATGGCACACGGGAATGACCATCTAAACAGGACGAACATAGAGGAATATTCGGTCAGCTGATTGACCAATGCTGCAAAAGCTGCTTTGTGCGGCAGTCGTGTTTGCGCTCCTGCACAAGGTGGAAGCCGAGGAAAACGATGGTGTCATGTCAGCTGCCGATTTTCAAAGTGAGGTTCCGCAAGGTGACCGTGTCTGGGTAATCGTGTTCGGAGTGACATCTGAGAACACCGAATACCAAACTGCGAAGGCGCTGCAGAAACAAGTGCCTTGGCTGGAGGTGCGGTGGATAAACGTTGCAAGTAGTTTTGAAAGTCGAGTGATAGCCGAGGTACACGGTGTAGCCTCTTTCCCGGCCATTCGTGTTTTCAACGGCCACTCCGCTATTCGCATAAGCAAAGCTGAGCTGACACCAGCAAGTGCAATCGAAAAGTGGCTGCCTACAAAACTGCCAACTCCTGGTGTGCTATCGGAAAAGCGCGCATTCAGCCACATCCTGCCTAGGAAGGATATCTGGAACGAGGACGAAATGGGAGCTCCTAGAAAACGTGAGAGCCCCGACTGTGTCTTTAAGCTTTCCAGCGACCTGTTGTCAGAAGCACCGGTGATTGCTGCTCTGCGAGCAGTGTCGATGCGGGTTTGGAGAATGGCTGGACTTGCATACGAAACCAGCAGTCCAGACACAGTGTCTCTGCATTGTTCAGATATCGATGTAGCAAATGTGATCTTATCGGACGAAGTCGATGCTGCCAGCGCACTGCAGCGTTTGGTCGAAGAAGTAAGCACCACCTTTGCTCTAAAGGTTATTGCATCGGTCGCACCTTACACAACACCAGTTTCAGAGATGGTAGCATCGGCTCGTGTGCGTGCAGCGGAGCGGAAGCTTGAGGCTGCAGTGCCTGCCCTCTCGAGGATCTCAGACTGGAACTATTTTATGAAGGAACCTGTTATTGGCGCATTTTTCATTGTCGACAGCAGATCTGATAGATACAACGATGACCTCAAGGTTGCAGCTTCTGTTGCGAAGCTTGGCGGAGGTAAAGCAAGCAAGCAAGTTCCGTTTGAGTTTCGAACCATCGACGCTGCCCGTGAGCCCAGAGATGTTAGGCGTGTACTCCAAAATGCCGGGAAGCCACCCACATTGTCGTTTGTGCTTCCAGTTCAGGGGAAAGATCCCAGAACGGGTGAATTGCAGTTGGTGCGAGCAGTGCATGCCTACAGTGGTGAACTGACAACTGAAGCAATCCAAGCTTTTATCGAAGATAAATTAGTCAAGGACCCGAGCATTTTGCAGCAGCTGGACCTGGACCTTGCTCCAGAAGAGCTATCAGGTACTGCATTTTGATGCTCCTCTTGTAGTGAAGGAAGTTTGAGCGGGTTTGCACAAAACCCCTAAGAGTAGTAGAGTTGATTGTTAGTGGTACTCGTTGTTTGTGGGAAAAGTTGCACCCAACCCAGCCAGCAAGGGGGTGGCTTCGTGTTCCTGATACGTACTAAGATTTCCCCCCAGCGACAAGTGAAACATACCGTTCCACAGGTGATACGACAGGCAATGAGGCAGACTCCCCGGAGCCTAGTGTGGAGCCCCTGTCGCTTGTGAAGGATCCAATGCAATCAACGAAGAAGAAGGCCGCAAAAGCGACGAAGAAAGCAAAGTCCAAGAAAACGATTTCCGCCAAGGAGAAGGAGCGACAGGAGAAGGTGAAAAATGAGATCGAGGCGAAAAAAGCGGCACGCGAGAAGCGACTTCGTGAAAAACAAGAGAAAGAAGTATGCATTGCCTCGTTCTTTCCACAGTGCTGGGGAACTGAAACCCCTGCCAATCATCATCTTCACCATTTCTGCTAGCGCGACTTTTTCTGTTACACACAATCAGTCAGCACCAGTGTTACTTTTTGCAAACTCGCTTGACATTCTTTCCCTGCTAACACCACAGGCAGCCGAGAAGGCAACGAAGAAGAAGCAGAAAGAAGAGGCAAAGGCATCGAAGAAGAAGAAAAAAAGCCCGGCTGACAAGAAAGGTGGCAGTGACAAGACCAGTCAAAAAGGTGCCGGTAAACCCAAGGACAAAGCAACTGGCAAGACCAAGAACGAGAAGGTTCCGAAGAAACAACAGAAAGAAAGTGCTGAGAACAAAGACAAGACAGATGCAAAAGCCGAGAAAAAGAAGGGCGGCCCCAAGAAAAAAGACTCCGACAAAAAAGGAGCTGAGAAGTCGGAAGCTGAAAACGAAGAGAAGACAGGTGCGAAACAGGTGTGTATCGATCACTACAGACACTTTCAGAGCGAAGCACCATTTGAAGAGAAGCCTACCTCTTGCAGCGACCTGTAATTGGGCTTGACTTATCCTGCCAGCAGACCTTGTGCACAATGCAACACTTACACAGTTCGATGAAGAGTCTATTAGAAAGCTACTGAACGACGAGGCTCGAAAGAAAAAAGCCACTGAAAAGCTGTTTCGTGAGACCATCGACAAAGAGCAGGAAAAGCAGCGCCGGGAGGAGCGCAAGGAAGCAGCCAAACGGCGGACGGCAGCAGATCAGGAAAAAATTAAGCTTCAACAGGCGATGGAAAAGGTATCTACCCATTACTCAGTATGTGATGCGCCTGATGGCCGACTTTGTAGCCTTTGGTGATTCACAGAGTATCAGCTGGCCGCCGGAGCATTACACCTGCCAAATACTCACAGGAATGGACAGACGAGGACGGAGATGACATCTCCATTCGAGACGAACTGTAGCAGCAGCAGCTTGCATAGAGGTTGCACAGCACAGATCTTCAACACAGCAGTTGCGTTTGACTGATGCTGCGAACTCCAGTTCTAAATGTACCCTTTAGAGGAAAGAAATTATCTCTTCTTTTCCTCCTTGCACCCTTCTTTGGTTCTGGATTTTTCTAACTATCTAAGATAGTATCTTGCATTTTCCCCACTTTGATGCACACCTCATCCCACTCACAAATCACCTTCAGAAGCCTTGATGTGGGCCAACTTTTCTGAAGGGACTCATCTTTCGAAGCCTTGATGAGGGCCAACCTTTCTGAAGGGACCCACCTTTAGAAGCCTTGATCCTTCCTGAAGGGACCAGCCTAGATGTGGGCCATCTTTTCTGGAGGGACCAGCCTTTAGAAGTGCAACATCGGCACAACCGGAACCCACCCGGGCACCAGAGGCCCATCAGAAGTTAGGCTTCATTGACGCACCGTCGGCGAAGAAGATGACCGTGAGGGAGTACCTGGACAGAAAGGTGCAGTCGGAACAAGCAGACAAACCCCCGGCCGTAGAAGACATGCCCCACCCGAGGCCATACCTCTGCCAGCGTCAGATGGCACGCCCTCAGGGCGGCCCGAGGAGCCTGATTCAGGGCTTCCCGGCCTTCGGAACCGGCCCCCAGACATGGCCAAGCCCAGTGAGGGAGCGCCCCAAGCGGTCCCCATGACACGGCCTCACCCGCAAACCCGCACTCGGTGGCCCTAGCGGGCCCCCTCGTGAATCCCGAACCTTTAAAAGAAGGCGGCCGTCTTGTCCAGGAAAGGGGGCCTCTCATCTATGGGAGGCCCGACTCGAGCAAGAAGAAGTTGAACCCATTCAAAATGAAACGACAAAAAAAAGGTAATAAAAACAACCGGAAGAACATGACACCAAAAGAAAAGATGGCGGGGTGACGAGGTTCAATGCCGGTTGTTTTGGCGCCCACCGGAAACAATGGAGTATGCCATTTTTTTTGCGATTAAGTGAACGAGTGCAGAGAGCGGTGTGCGTGCTCAATTTGATGATGGTTTTGACCGATGCATCTGAAGAAACCCTCACAGGAATTCGAAGTACAGACGAACGACGTTCTTTCGAAGATCGGAACTTCTTCCCGCTCTATGGCCGTTCACTGTCATTCTCGTACCGCTCGTTGGTCATTGGCTGTCCTTCCTGGGCGATCTCCGGCCAGTTGCAGTCGTTCTCGTTCCGCAGTTTGGCCATTGCAGTCGGTTTAGCGCCGCTCTTGGTCGGTCATTCAGGTTTAACTCATTGACATTTGTGGTCATTCTAGCGCCGTTCATTGGTCATTGGCTGTCATTCTTGGGGCAATCCCTGGCGATCTGCAGTCGTTCTGGCGCCGTTCTGCGGTCATCTGCTGTCCTTGAAGGAAAAAAAGAAAGGTGTTATGAACATTTGCAGTCGTTCTCGTACCGCACTTTGGCCGTTTGCTGTCATTCAGGCATGGCTCTTTGGACATTTGTGGTCTAGCTCTGTTCATCTGTCATCTGTCATTGCCGCTCGTTGGTCATTGGCATTCGTTTGTTAGGCGATCCCCGGCACAGTTGCAGTCGTTCTCTTGCCGCTGTCGGCCAATTTGCAGTCGTTCTTGTGCCGCTCTTTATCATTCAGACGCGACTCTTTGGAAATTTGAGGTCTTGCTATCGAGCAGCAGCGTGATGAGCAGCAGACAGAGGAGCAGCAGCTAGAAGATAAAACAGCTAGAGGGGCAGCAGATAGAGGAGCAGAATCAGGAGGAAGAGCTGCAGCAAAATGGGAAGAAGCAAGAGAGCAGGAGCAAGATGAGCAGCAACTAGAGGAGCAGCAGCTAGGTGATAGAACAGCTAAAAGGGCAGCAGACAGAGGAGCAGAAGCAGGAGGAAGAGCTGCAGCAAGAAGGCCGCAGAGGAGCAGAAGCAGGAGGAAGAGCTACAGCAAGAGGGGAAGAAGGAAGATGAGCAGGAACAAGATGAGCAGCAGCTCAAGGAGCAGCAGATAGAAGAGCAGAAGCAGGAGGAAAAGCTGCAGCAAGAGGGGAAGAAGGAAGATGAGCAGGAGCAAGATGAGCAGCAGCTAGAGGATAGAACAGCTAGAGGGGCAGCAGATAGAGGAGCAGAAGCAGGAGGAAGAGCTACAGCAAGAGGGGAAGAAGGAAGATCTGCAGGAACAAGATGAGCAGCAGCTCGAGGAGCAGCAGATAGAAGAGCAGAAGCAGGAGGAAAAGCTGCAGGAAGAGGGAAGAATCAAGATGAGCAGGGGCAAGATGAGCAGCAACTAGAGGAGAAAGAAGGAAGAAGCAAGATGAATAGCAGCTGGAGGAGCAGCAGCTAGAGGAGCAGCAGCTAGAGGTTAGAACAGCTAAAGGGGCAACAGAAAGAGGAGCAGAAGCAGGAGGAAGAGCTGCAAGAGAGAAAGAAGCAAGATGAGCAGCAGCTAGAGGATAGAACAGCTAGGGGGGCAGCAGATAGCGGAGCAGATGCAGGAGGAAAAGCTACTGCAAGAGAGAAAGAAGCAAGATGAGCAGGAGCAAGATGAGCAGCAGCAAGAGGGAAGCAAGATGAGCAGCCACTAGAGGCAAGACAGGAGCAGCTAGAGGAGCAGCAGCTAGAGGATAGAACAGCTAGAGGGGCAGCATATAGAGGAGCAGGAGAACAGGAGGAAGAGCTAGACAGCAAGAGGGGAAGAAGGACGATGAGCAGCAGCTCGAGGAGCAGCAGCAAGAGGGAAGCAAGATGAGCAACCACTGGGGGCAAGACAGGAGCAGCTAGAGGAGCAGCAGCTAGAGGAGCAGCAGCTAGAGGAGCAGCAAAGAGGGAAGAAGCAAGATGAGTGCAGCTGGAGGAGCAGCAGCTAGAGGGGCAGCAGATAGAGGAGCAGCAGCAGCTGCATCAACAGCAGCAGCTGCATCAACAGGGGAATGCAAGATGAGAATCAGCTAGGAGGGGCAGCCAGGGTAACAGCTGGCAGCAGGGGCAGCAGATAGAGAAGCAGAAGATGAGGATGAACTGCAGCAAGGGGGGCAGAAGCAAGACAAGCAGCAGCTGGAGGAGTGTCAGCAGGAGCCAGGAAGCAGAAACAAACACATACTGCCCAAGTTTAACAACAGCACCAACAGCACCAACAGGATCAACAGCACCAACAGCACCAACAGCACCAACACATCAACAGCATCAACAACAGTGGCAGAACGAAAGGTGTGTTGTTTGCATTGCACTAGGGTCCAGGTGCTGGCAACAAAGAAATGCAAAGCACGACGAAGTGACAAATAGTTGAAGCAATGAATCGATGAAGCAATATATCGATGAAGCGATGATACAACAAAACTGGGGAAGCAACAAGAGTGTGAGTACAGTATGTCGAATTCTTCCTTTTAAAGTTTGGGGAAACCTCCTTGCGGTGACCCCTGGAAATGCATTCATCAAAGCAGTACCTGTGTAAGTAAGTTTGGGGTCAGCATCGTTGGGGGCGTGTTATCCTCATTCCCGTTAGATGCATAAAACAGGTTGTACGAAATGCGCAAAAACGTTACAAACCTGTGCTGCACAAGTAGGCAACAAAGAAATGCAAAGCACGACGAAGTGACAAATAGATGAAGCAATGACTCGATGAAGCAATATATCGATGAAGCGATGATACAACAAAACTGGGGAAGCAACAAGAGTGTGAGTACAGTATGTCGAATTCTTCCTTTTAAAGTTTGGGGAAACCTCCTTGCGGTGACCCCTGGAAATGCATTCAAAGCAGTACCTGTGTAAGTAAGTTTGGAGTCAGCATCGTTGGGGGCGTGTTATCCTCATTCCCGTTAGATGCATAAAACAGGTTGTAGGAAGTGCACAAAAACGTTACAAACCTGTGCTGCAAACCCGACCAATCCTGGACACCGGACTGTTATAGGCTACTTAGTGGATTTCTGTAGGGACCCTATTGAATTTTTTTTTCGTCAAAATTTTCGACGAAGGTGAATTTTAAACAGGGAAATTCTTACTGTGACATACGGAAGCCACAAATATTTTTATTGGGAAAAATAAATTCCCTCTGGTGGAAATGGCTTGAGGAGAGTGACGATAAATTTCGTTTATTTTTTGACAGGATTCCGTTGTGTTTGCACAGGCCAGACAAATAATAAGCATTCCCGCAAACCCAGGGCCTCCCGAGGGACTAAAACCGACACCGAGGCAAAATTGGCGGAAATTATTGCCGAATAAATGATTTTATTGGGAAAAATAAATTCCCGAGGATGGAAAGAAAACCATACTGCTTTGCAGTTATGTTGGTGTCTAGCAGAACGTTGCGTAGCAAATGTGCACGGCAGAACGTTGTGTAAGACGTTGAGCATATTGCATTGCAGTTACGTTGGTGTTTAGCAGAACGTTGCGTAGCAAATGTGCGCGGCAGAACGTTGTGTGTCTGAGACATTGCGTAGCAGAACGTTGTGTAGGAGTGGAGTTGTTGTAAGTGACAGGTCACAGATCAATGTGCCTGGTTGTTCTGCTGCAACTGGGGGAGTCCCGGCAGGTTGACGTTGTAGTTCACAACATACGATGCTGCTTGCATGGGCGCTTGCATGAAGGACTGCACAGGTGCTGTCGTGCTGGGTAGGACTGTTGGATGAGCGCTGCTGACAAGTGTTGCGGTCGAGTTCTTGATAGCCACTGACGATGAAACGTACTGGTTTGCAGCAGATGACGTGGCGTGGTTGAGCATAGCCTGGATCTGAGCCTGTGAGGCTCCCTGGTCTGCCGCAGACTGTGCTGCACCCCGCCGTACGCCATGTGATGTGACATCAATGCCCGCCGGACCGATCGGTTTTTTCAGGACTTTAGCCATGTACCTTGACTGTGTACACTTGGTTGATACCAAGAGG